>VXAY01001468.1:0-14496 GCA_013399855.1 Oxyruncus cristatus | reverse complement strand
AAAAACGGGGGGTCACGCTCCCCAAAACGGGGGGTCACGCTCCCCAAAACGGGGGGTCACGCTCCCGAAAGCGCGGGGTCACGCTCCCGAAAGCGCGGGGTCACGCTCCCGAAAGCGCGGGGTCACGCTCCCGAAAGCGCGGGGTCACGCTCCCAAAAACGGGGGGTCATGCTCCCAAAAGCGCGGGGTCACGCTCCCCAAAACGGGGGGTCACGCTCCCCAAAACGGGGGTCACGCTCCCAAAAACGGGGGTCACGCTCCCAAAAACGGGGGCTGCGCGGCTTCCCACCCCTCTGTCAGCATCCAGAGGGACTCAGCTCCAGGGGCAGCTGAGCACACCCTCAGCAGACCCAAGTCTGCCCCAAGAATCCGGTCAGCCTGTGGGATCTAACGCTGGGCCTCCAGGAGGGGTTGGGAGGTGGCAGGGAAAGCGTTTCCAGGGCTGCAGACAGGAATGTCCCGGGCACACGGGCACGGTGGTGAGGCTGCCACGATGTGACACCAGCCTGGACGCTGGGAGACCCTGGACACGTCACTTGTGTTTTCTGTGCCTGTTTCCCACCTATACAGGGGAGATGAGATCACTCCAAGTGCTGGGAGAATAAACATCCTCACAAGCAAAGTGTTACAGCACAGCAGGGCCAAGTAACATCACTGGAGCAAGGGAGAATGTTTACTCAGTATCACGGAATCATGGAATATCCTGAGCTGGAAGGGACCCACAAGGATCATCAAAGTCCAACTCCCAGCCCTGCAAAGGAATATCAAGCACAGACAAAGACAAAAATTGCAAATTTTGGGGGTAGGGACAGGATGAGCAAGGGCAGTGACTGCAGCAGTGCCTTGATGATCAAACCTGGAGTGGAACTAGGCACAGCAGCTGGACATTTTTAAACGTCAGGACATTTGGGTCTGTCCTGGTGGAGGGCCACAGCCAGGCAGCACAGCTTTGATCTGGTGCACACACATCCCAAAAGCCTGAGCAAAACACAGCCACCCACGGGGAGTCACTCAAAAAAGGAACAAATACCCAGGGGCCAAGTGTCACATTAACCTGGATGTAACCTCGAGCCCTGAAGGTGAGGTGGCTGAGGCCAGGACAGGTGACACGGTGAGGAGTAGCAGCAGGGGCACATCCAGGGATGCAGGAGGACACAGGGACAGCAACACGCTGTGCAGTGAGGGCAGCCTCACACTGCAAATAAACCTCACCAGAGACAGGAGATGCCAGGGAGAGAACCGAGTTTGACAAACAAAAACACCCCAAAATGACCCAGCTACCCAGTAAGTCAATGCCTCTCACCTGCCAGCCTTTATTCCGCTGTGAAGAACAGCTCAAACTACCCAGTCACTAGGTACACCAGAAATTCCCCACTTAATTCATGTTAAAACAGAAATACATAAGAAAAAGCAACTTGTCCTGTGATGTTTTCCAGCCCTGTCTCCATCCTGAGCAGCCTCACACCACACCACTCACCCAGATGGTACCAATCCCTGCTCCCACCTTCCACCTTCCAGGGAACAATCCCAGGTTCTTCACCATTTCCAGACAATCCACCACAAGGACAGAGAATCATGAATTTACAGACTCAGATAAAATCTGTGCCACTTTCTCTTCTGGTCATCACTACATGAGACCAGCAAAGCCCAGCAAACACTCAGTGACTCCACTCCATGTTTCATGTAGTACATGGTATATTCCACCATTTTCAAAACAAAACACATGCACAGTCTGTGGTTCCTTTGGATATCCTGGATTTGATTAAAATCTACACAAGTATAACTGAAATTTTGTTTTTCAGGTTTTGTGAGAACAGTTTCCTAAATATTTGCCTTTCTCCATAAAAGCCACCCACAGCCCCCAGTCCAAACAATTCCTGACCATTGTGGCTGCAAGGAAACAGATCCTGTGTGTACACACAGCTTGATGTGGCACTGGTTAAAAATACTGCCTGTGCCTTCTACCAGCTGAATCCCCTGCTATGAAGGAAATGGCCACGATTTGCTGCTGGAGGAGCAAATCTGGAGGAGCAGCTTCAGCATTGGTTAAAAATATTCCCTTCTACCAGCTGAATCCGCTGCTATGAAATCAATGGCCACGATTTGCTGCAGCATCCTTACAAAAATAAGCTCCACAGGGATGTGTCACTGACACAGGACTTGCCACCCAACACACACACACACTCCCCAAAGCTCATTTTCGACATGTAATGCTCCTCAAACCCAAATACCCCACGAAATCCACCCCCTCCTCGGAGCCCAGGCCTGCTGGCAGACAAAGGCAAAGGCTGTGCCGTGCTCCTCTCTTCCAGCCTCCTAGGAAAAAGCATTCCTTCCAGACACATACCTGAGGCACATCGCAGCCAGGAGCCAGCACTGATCCCAGCACTGCCACATGCCAGGGGCTGGGGGTGACGTGGCCGTGGATTCCAAAGGCAGGGATGCATGAGCTGCCTTGTGTGAAAGGCAGCCTGAAGCAGACTGCAGCACACACACACACACACACCTCCACCCCAGAGAAAGGATTTGGGATTATTTCCCTCTGGATTCGGCCTGGAAAGGGAGTGGAAAGGGCAGCTCTCCTCATCCATTTGGGCTTTACGTTCTGTAAATATGATGTGAACGTGTATTTGATCTGGGTGATAAGACTGAGGCAGCTGAAGCCTCCCTAAGATCTGCTCCAGTTTTAGCTCTGCCCTTCCATCCTGCTTCACAGAGAGAAGGAACAAGCAGAAATGCTGTCCAGCAAGGGATGCAGAATTCCACAGTTCCCTATGCCTCAGATAACAGGCACTGGAGGCAGCAATCTGCACTCAGTCAAAGACAGTTTTGCCCATGATTTTGAAGACACAGAGCAGTTGGTTTAAATGCAGAGACTGCCAAAACCAGAGCTTCAACCTACAGATCAAAAAAAATGAACCTTGACTCAGCTCTGACAAAGGATGGAGCCTAAGGACTTCAGGAATTAAAGAAAGAATGCATCATGAAAGAACAAAACCAGCCCTCTCCCTACTCCCTGGTAAATAACTCCCATCCCATGCTAACACAGAATTCCAGCAGCCATCCTGGTAGCTTTTAGCTTAAAGAAGGATTTTTACAGAGCCCAAATGGGGATTCCTCCCAAATAACCAAGTGCCAACAGCTGCAGTGGATGCAGATTTTAAGTGCTGTGAAACACGTTTGTCAGACATTTCTTCTTCCCAAATCACACACGAGGCAGTTTATCTGCCGTGCTGGATGTGTTGGGAATGGGACCATACCCAGGATGCACATCCCAGATCACTGGGGATCCTTGCAAGTCGCAAAGCAACACCACAGCTGTCATTACAGAAGGGAAGCTGATGATTTAAAGCTCCCTGAGCTCCTCTGCATCACACACTCTCATATACCACGAGCAGAACCACCTCACTCCCCAGGCTCTTCAACAGAAGACTGTTCCTTCCAAGGTATCCAGCTCCAGGAGTCTCACACCCAACAAGCCTCAGCGTCCCGCAAACTTCCTTCCTTCTTCAAATCCATCTTTCAGAACCCACTGCTGCATCAGGCCCTTCCCACTTAGACCCATGGCACCACATTTTCACCCCTAAGAAACACCCAGGGAATCCAAACCTCAATCCAAATTCAAAGCCAAGTTTAAATCAGATGGATACCCGTACTCCAGTTATAAAAATTACTGAAAGAGCTTTACTTCTACATCCTCATGAAGTATAACATTCCATGTGTTCCTGGAGCAACAACCAGCTCAACACTCTCCAGGTCAAGCCCTGGCACCAAGATAAAAGTTAACAACAGCAACAACAACAACAACAGTACAAGATAGTCCGGCACTGGCGCAGAATTGGAGTCCTTGGCAGGGAGCCCTCCCCGTGCTCTCTGGCAAAGTTCAAGTGCTGAACAGATCTGATCTGCAGGAACACAAGAATGGACGTTTTAAAACCAGAATTAGGGGGTAGGTGGGGGAGTTTCACATTAAGTTTACCTGAAGGAAGACATTCCTGCCTGGAAAGCACAGTGCTGCAGATTCCTGCTACAGGCAGAGTCAAGAGATCCCAGTTATTCCCTAGCCTGGAGATTATTTGCTTTCCCTCCCTAAAATAGGTTTAATGACACTTCCTACTTTCACTGACAGCTTTTCCTGCAGCCACTGAGGATACCAGCACTGAGGGGATTCCACATGTCCCAGTCTGGGGGAAAACTGAGGGAATTCAGCAAAATACAGGAGGGGGCACTAAAGTATTTCTGATAGGGACCAAGTGAACCTGTTTACATTTCAATTAGAAGTATCAGATAAGTAACCACGTGAGAGACATTGTCATGCTGTGGTATCTCAGCCAAGCAATCTTCGCACAATCTCCCAACAAACTGAATCTAGAGATGACCTTTTCCCTGTTAACTGAGGTCAAAGGGAGTAAAATAACTTACACCAAAATAAGAAGAATGCAACTTCTGACAGGTATGCAGAGGAGAAATTTGTAGTGTATTTGTTCAGGAAGAAGAGCAGCTTCCAGAGGAGAAAAGAGCTGTAATTATCAGTACAACCAGGGCACAGCCAGGAACCCAAAACACCTTACAAATTTTCTCTTTCAACACACAGAGGAGGAAATTAACTTTTCACTCCAGCTGCATGAAGTCAACGGCCACAAGCTCCCAAACAAATTGGAAATTCTGGATTTCCAACCCAAGCTGGACCGGTCCCGGAGGCGGCAGCGCCGGCCCTGCAGACACCACAGCACATTGTGCCTCCCTGCCCAGCTGGGGATAAAAATCACAGCAGCACCAAGAGGCTCACAGGATCAGTGCTCTACAGCACAACCACCTAACCACAAACTGCTGGGCTGCAAAGGAATTTCTTTCAATTCAGAACAGGCTCAAAAGGATCCTTTCTTACCTTCAGGACTCCGTGCAGTCACTCTAAGGTTGGTTCCTAAGCAGGCACCCTGTCCCAGTGCCAGGCTGGGCACACCAACCACTACTGTCCAGGCTAACATGGAGGCATTCTTCCAAATTTCCCTGAATAGATGATTAGTTCTGCTTAAGCATCTCAATAATTCATTGAGACTATTTAATGAGAAGTTCAAACAGTCTTGGGTGCGAAGGGCTAAACTTTGTGGGCTTAATATCAGAAATAACAGCTGAACTACATCCAAAAATCTGGCTTTCAGCTGATACAAGTGGATTGTCAGGTGAATCTGTACACCCATGTCATTGCTTATGAAACCAGAGCCCTGATGTATAAATACCAGAAGACATCCAGGTTTTATTCTATTTTAAACAAGAATTTGATACAAGATACTGTCTTGGAAGCTGGAAATTAAATTTAGCAATAATCAAGAACAATTTATTAAACAAAGCAGGCCCCAAGTCCTCTCCAAGTGGTATTTAGGAAGCAGTTACTTAACCTGCCACTGAAACTTCAGAAAGCAGCACAGCATCTGTGTAACAGCTTGCTACAGGACAAGGAAAACTGTATCCCAGCAGGAGTGGTTGGAAGTGCTGATGGAACCCTCTGACCTTAAAAAGACAACACATGCAAAAAAAAAAAAAAAAAAAGAAAAAGAAAAAATGGCACTCTTGGGTTTATTCTCCAAAGGTGCAAAACGCAACAAAGAATAAATTTTGTTGATGCAAACTGTACACGAGTGGAGTATCTCCTTGGAGGTCACGTGTTTTCCACGCTGGATGCTGGAACTACAGAGCGAGGAGGGCGTTTATACGATTGCTGTTCCTGATACTCTTCAAATAACGCACAGCTACAAGGAGGCAAAGCAGCAGGACCCCCCGGGCTGCGTGGTTCCTCTCCCCACACGCCTTGTGTAAGCACTGCTGCTCCACACACCAAGCCAAAGCTCGTCACCAGAGCGTGGCTTTCCCAATCCCATCGAGCAGCCGCCAACTGGCACAACCAAAGGTCTTCAGGATCTCCCGTGGTATGAAAGCCCTTATTGTACAACCTGTCCCAGCAGCACAAACACCGAACCAGATCAATACGGCGATGGGTGACGGAGCAGAGCACACATGCTCTGCATGCTCCAGTGGGAAACACAGCTGGCACAGGAACACCCCGAGATGGGGCAGGATGCATCCACGGAACATCCCAGCCCCAGCAGACGAGGCTCTCAGCAGGGATTCCAGCTCTCAGCAAGGATTCCAGCTCAAGCCCCACCTGCTGCCACGGTTTAACCCCAGCAGCCAAGCCCTCACAGCCGCTCACTTGCTCCCCATCACCAGGATCAGGGAGAGAATCCAAATTGTAAAAGCTGGAAAACTCGTGGGTTGAGGCAAAAGCAGTTTAATAGGGAATTTTAGTCATGATTTTTCCCTCAGAAGGACTCCTCTGCAGCAAAGCCCCTCACCTCAAAGGCGAAGCATCTCTACCCTTATTCTGTGGGAAAATAACCAGCAAACGGAAAGATTTTTGGCAACATCTTCAAAAGGAACCTGCACCTCGAATGACCTGCTGGTCAAACTGGACAGAACTCCCCCTGACTTTATTTTGGTCACTTCACCAAGCGTGGTACCTTCGTGACCACCAAAGGACGCTGGAAGCAGGAGCACCTATGCTCCATGAACTCACTGCCACAGAGTGACTCCAGGCAAGCTGCTGAACTTGTCTTTGCTGTTGTCTTTGTCTCAGTTTCTCCATCTGCAAACACGGTTTAGAAATCTTCTGATGAAAGGGACAGCCATCCTGAGAAGTATTTGAGAAGTATTTCAACTCATCTGAGTTTATCTTAGAAAAACAGCCTACAACGCTGTAACTTCTTTTTTTATTTGAACTGGCATTTCTCTCCAATTTAACTCAAAGTCAAGAGCTCCCAAAAGCGACTGCCAAAGTAAGCAGGTTACAACAGAGGTGCTCAGGGTTGCACACCTATTGCATTAGGGCTCTCTGGTGCCAGGCAGTGTCCTGGAAATTGCTTGATTTTCTTTCTCTGCTATTGTCTCTTTCCACATTCACGGTTAGGTGCTCATCCAAGTTCTCCTGTTCCTAAAATACATATAGTTACAGTTTCCTGCTTCAGAATTACCTTTTGTGCTGGCAAATCATTGCAACTGGCAGGCTTTGGAAAGGTAACCCTCTGTAAATTTGCTTTAAGGTTTTATATCTGTTGTGTAAGTGCCAGCTGGCTGAACATGCCCATCAGTAGGACCATGACAACCCTCTAAAATAGAGAACACTGTCCCCCTTCTGCCCCAACCTCAAGAGTCTGCTAACATGTGTTTCCAGAAGCTTCTCCCAAAAGTGGGAAGGGAACCACCAAAAAAAAAAAAAGGAGATTAAAATCCCTCTGTACAAGCAAAGAAACCAGCAAAGCAGAAGAACAAGGAGTATAAAGCAAGGTTGTATAAATATCTACTACTGGTTGGTAAATCTGAAGGAGGAAAGAAGCTGGGCTTTGGGAAGGATCCATTCCAACACCCACATTTTATTTCAAATTTATCAGTTAGAACCACAGATCACAGAAACTGTGGTCTGTACACCCCAAAAAAACACAAGATAACCAGACTGTAACAGGGAAAATCCAACAGGCACATCCCACCAGTGGAATGCAAATCAGCAACACCTAAAAATAGAGGGGCCTTCGGACAAGGAAATATCTCAAAAGTCCAACTCACGGCTCATTTGAGGCACAAAGAATTAGGAGTGGAGCAGCCCTGAGTCCAACACCTCCCTGAGCTCAGGCAGCAGAGACCACAGTAAGTCCTGGTTTATCACCTCATTGAGGGACACCAATGTTTCCTATAACCATCACAATTTTCTCTATCCAAACCAAAGAAACTCTCCAACATGGAGTCACTGATCCCCCCCAGGGGCACTGCCAATTCTCTGGCTACATACAAAGCAGCCACTTCCAAATATTGTCCTTGTCTCAACAAACAACGGCCCAAAAAAAGACACAAGTGAAAACTTTAAACATCTCAGTCAATGCATTTCCATTTGCTGAAAGCCAGGACAAAACAGGCAGGACAGCCAAGCCCACAACACTCAACAGCTGAGATGTCTGGAAGGTGCTTAAGGAATTCAGGTGCAGATATTCCATTAAAACCAATGGAAAATTGAAGGGTTTGATACAGGTAGACATACAAGAGGTCATTCAGAAACAGAGCGCTGAAGCACGTCTTGGCACAACAAAACCATCTGAAGCCAAACCTGATATAAAGCTGAATATTTGGACTGTACTTTGCAATGGTGAAAAGACTGGAGAAGCACTTTTTCATACCTCATATGGCTTGCCAGGCCATCCTGAGTGTTTGGAAGCCCTAGGTCTGACAGGGAATCCGAGCAGACAGACACAGGTGACAAAGACCTCTCTTTCTCCTCCAGCAGGTCCAGTTTCACCAAGGAGCTCGTCTCATCTTCCGAGTTATCCTCGGACACGGAGCCAATAATAAAGCGGGAGTGAGCGTTCAGCTCCAGGGATTTATTGGCTTGGGAAGACTCGTCCATGGCTCCCCCAAACTGGGCTCTCAGCACTGTAAGGGACAAAACAAAGGGAAAAAAACCAAACTGAGGTCAATTCCTGCCACTGAGGGACAAAGAGGAAGAATTCTGATTCAGTTCTGATGGGAAACGCAACGTTGGAATGTCAGAGCTGAACCCAGACAGAGTCCAGGATCCAGAACAGTTCTGCTCCAGTCACTGACTTCTGTTTGCACAAGGACTCTGAGATCCAAGAGCTCACACTGCTGCAGAACCTGCTACCTTAGACAAACCTGCAGGAGTCCCTTACAGGAGGCACTTCAACCACCCAAAAACACCCCACACCAAACCCCAAACCTACAGACACACGTAGGACTAGAAATCCCAATTTCCTGGTTTACTGTTATTCTTTAGTTAGTTATGGTGACATGTAAAACCCGAATGGATGTGGTCCTGGGCAACCTGCTGTAGCTGAACCTGCTTACAGGGCTTGGACTCCGGAGGCTCTTCCAACCTCAGCCATTCCATGATTAAAAATTTGTGTTTCAACAGGATCTGATCTGTGGGACTCACTTGGTGAGGTATTGGACATATCATTAACTCCTCTAATCAAATAATGGGTTTGATTGATCAAAACCATCCTTTTCCCAGCCCTTGCAAGGTGCAAGACACATTATCTCTTACTTTTTTTTTTCAGAAAACCTCATGCTTCTTAGGATTCTTTTAGGAATCTGAGCTGATCTGCCAGCCAGGAGGGCCTGTGACCTCATCCTGACTTTAACCTCTTGGTCCCAAATCATCCCTGCCAATTATTGAATATATTGAAGGTATTTAATATATTGAAACTTAGTGGCATTATTGGCAACTCTCAGAGAAAAATACAAAATTTCAGGTCTCCATTTTCCATTAAAAAATCATTATATAAAAGAGGGAAGAATCTCCAAATACGGGGAACTCCTAGCCCTGTCCAACCCAGCCTTGAACACTTCCAGGGATGGGTCTGAGCGTTCCAGTGTTCCAACAGGGAATGAAAGCATTTTCTTCAAAATTAAAAGAACAATTACAACTGGGAAAGAGCCATGACAGATGTGGAAAACAAAGGAGCCCCTCACGGCACAAAGGTGGATGGAGAATGGATATTTGATACCCCCTGCTCTGCTGAGGTTTGATGCATTTGTATGACAAGCACACAGAGCTGGAAACACGTCATTAGAGAGTGAGGAATGCACTAACCTCTTGTTATCCTTGCAATCTGAGCAGTTATCCACTTCCAAAACGAACTGGAAAAGAAAAGAATTAGGAAGTAAGTATTAGGGTTACTGTGAAGCATATTCCCTGTGTGTTTTCCTGGCCAGGAGCCTTGGGACACAGAATTGTCCTGGAATAACCGCAGGTACAGCACAGCACAGAGCGGCTCACCAGCTCCAGGTACAGAGTGACCCGGGAGCTGAGCCTGCAGTGCCCAAGTCCAGCCGTGGCACCTCCTGCCAGTCCATCCTTCTGGAAGCTTCTGAGCGAGGTGTCAATACACTCCTGACTGTCCCACCTGTCTGTTAAGTTCTGCTTCTAAAAGGAAGGACGTGTTGTGCCAGCACTACTGAGTTCCGTCAAACCTTCTGCCTGCCAGCTTCTGATCTGCTGGCTGACTTCAGCTGAACCCCAAGGAGCAAACCCCAGTGACAAACAGAAATCTCGGGAAAGGCTGGTGGCTAGAAGACACTGCTGACATACCATATTTTTACATGAAAAACCCAACAGTTCATCCATCAGACTGTGGTAGAGAAATACAGACAAGGGGGAGATGAGGGGACATGAGCCCCAACCTCCCAAGAGGGTCTTCCCTGTGCAGAACAGACTGTTTGATACCTGTAACTCTCACACCACACTGACATCCTGAGCTGGTGGGAAAACCTCATCAGTCCTGCTAATTCCAGCCCCGTTATGCCAAGCACAGGGATGCAGCTCGATAGGAACATGATGGTTTGAGCGGCATGAGAGCCTGGCCCGTGTCATCACACAGATGGGACGTGAGGGTGGCTGCAATGAGAGCCCAGACGAGCATTTGCAGCCAGAGCAATCCCTGGTTCCCATCAGTAACTGAGAATTAAAAACTCATCCAACTGGCTCATGCACTTTTACCATGAATGTACTTGACTGAATTATTTAGATCAAATCCTGTGTTGACATCAGTCCTCCCACAAACTCCAGTTGCCCTGTGGCCACGGGCACTTCATTTGACAGAGAGACATCATTAACCATTTTATAACTGAAAAGTCACAAATATCTGCCCCCCATGGACATTAAAAGCATTTAAAAAACCCCTTTTTTTGAGGGCAGAGACGAGAATAAGGGGAAGCACAATCAGAAAATCCCTATACCCACCTGCGATGTGCAAACTAAACCATTCAGGGAGACTTCTTTAACTGAGGTGCTCAGACAGCACAAAACTCGAATCAAAGGTTGTTTGTGCATGTAAACATGAAGACAGTATTTATGTGTATGTTTATCCTGGCATCAGATCACTCCTAAAGATTTTCATCCAGACAGATTTACTGTTGGCACAATTACCAGCGCCAAAGAGTCTGGGATGCAGCCAAACTAACTCCAACTCCATCTCATTGATGACAAACCTTTTCTAATTTCAATAACTGATATATTAATAAGCAAATTCCAAGGCCTTTTTTTTTTTTTTTTTTTTTGGAAGCAGGGGAACAGGAAGAGCGAAGCATTTCACTGAAATAGTCCATGAGAAACCACCCACCCAAGGCCACACGTCCTGATCCCACCGCCAGGCTCAAACAACTTGACACCAACACCTGGTTTGTCCAACTCTGCTCCAAAGAAATCGGTTATCCATGAAACCCCACTCAGGTTTATTTCCCAAGGCACTTCCAAGCCCTCGGAGCCCAGTCCCAAAGCCAGGAGTTCCACTGGGGTTTTGCAATCAGCACTGAAGTGATAAGCCTGGCTTGTTCTCAGCACCCTGAGAGCCCTTATTCATATTTAAATTAATTTCAGCATTGTCTGGGGCTAAATGAAACACGGACTTTCTAAGAGATCTCCTCACTGGAGCCTTTGGATTTCAGTGCTGCAAACAGAATGTGCAAGGCTGTGCACTGTACACTGTTATACTGCATATAAACAAATATAGAGGCATATCATACATACATAAAACTATGGTTATATATACAGAGGTATATAATGAGTGTATAAGTATAGGGGTGTATTACATTTATCCACCTCTGTGCATTGCACTGGCTCTGAAATGGAACTGCCACAGTTCCCAAGAAGCACCTTGAATTCAGCTGAACACCAAGACAAATTCGCGTGCCACGAACCACTGCACACGTACTGTTTGTCTTAATACTGCTGAACTAGACCCTGAACACCAAAATTACCTGGATTGTCAGCTCTACACAGTCCCTACACTCATTTGTGCAGGTGCCAGCAGCCTGTCAAACACACTGACTTCTGCAGAGACACGGGAAAAACCTGTAATTTAGGGCAGGAGGACGCTTAGAGCTCGATCCTGCGAGGGGGAAAGGACAGGTAACATCACTGAGCCTGCTCAGGTACAGGAACACGGTTAATCACAGCTGGAGTTAGACAGAGCCTGAGCCACACCGAGCTCCCTCCTCCTGGGGTTATCAGCACATCAGAGCTCTGAAGACACACAGCCCCTCCACACAGCCCAGCTCTGCAGGGACTGGGCCATGGAACACCCAAGTCCTGCTCACACCACGAGCAGCGACAACTCTGCAATCCCAACTCCAAATGCAACGTGTCTGGTTCTGCCTGAGGTGAAACAAACCCCCATTCACTCCTCCACAGCTCTGCTACCACCATTAGTCACATTTTTGGCTTGACAGTGAAATGCACATGTAAGAATACAAGACTTTAGAAGTTTTATAATAGTTGCACTTTAAGATCACTTTTAATATTGTAAAATACGCCCAGGCATGAAACCTGGATAATGGAAATGAAAGTTTCTTATCTCTCCAAACCATCCCATTCTGAAGACAAATCCACTGTAAAAAGGACATCAATATTTAAGTGGAAATGAGCTGTAGGTTCTTTCAAAGAATCAGAATAATACTTCTATAACATTGATAAGGAATAAAACTACTTGTATTTAAAGGTCTCCTGATTAAAGCAAAGGGATCTGTGGCATTGCTGGTTAACAGAAACCACCTGAAAGTGATTAAATGGATTTGTGCTCTCACTGCCCTCTCTGAAGGAACCCAGGTAAGAGAAAACAGCAGAGAAAAAAAGGTAAAACCAGATTAAAAATAGATGACACATGTGTAACAGGTAGATTACTGAGTTGCTTCTCCCGCCCACAAAAAAAATCAGCAAGGTGCTCACCTGTACCAGGGCTGGGGGGCAGTTTCCAGGTTGGGACAGGCCGAGGGGATGGTTCCTGCACCCAGAGGGGCCCCCAGCACCAAACACCCCCAGCGTCGCTCCAGGCCCGGCTCTGCCAGGCCGCTGCTGCCCCGTTTTAACGCGCCCAGGGACTGCCCCAGCCTGGCTCCAGCTCAACCCCGGCTCCACCTGAGCCGTGCCTCCTGGTTAATCATTGGGCATTGCTTCACTCCCCATCCCAAACGTCCTCAGCAATTCCAAACACCCTGAGAAGCCCTTTGGGTTCTAATGTCCGAAACTCCACGTCCACTGCTCTCTCCTGGGGCAGTTTGGGCTCCACAGCACAGGAAGGAGCCAAAGCTATTCGAGAGTGTCCAAAGGAGGGACACGAGGATGGGGAAGGGTCTGGAAGGGCCCCACGAGGAGCACTGAGGGCACTGGGTTTGCTCTGCTGGAGCAGAGCAGAGCGAGGGCAGAGCCCGTCGGGGGCTGCAGCTCCTCCAGAGGGGCAGCTCCGACCCCTGCTCGGTGTGACAGGGACAGGACCCAGGAACGGCTGGAGCTGTGTCAGGGCAGGCTCAGGTTGGATCTCAGGGAAAGGTTCTTCCCCCAGAGGGTGGTTGGCACTGACCAGGCTCCCCAGAGCAGTGGCCAGGAGTTGGACTGGATGATCCCTGAGGGTCCTTTCCAACTCAGGATATTCTGTGATTTTTGGAGTTGGCACAGATGTATTGTACTGGAGGAGACCTGGGAAGCATCTCTTCCACTTGTAAACTGAGGTTTGTATGTGTAATGTTGATACAGTAAATGTGAAAACCAGGTCCCCAGAACCTCTCCCCTTTGGACATACATTCACAGAACCACAGAATGTCCTGAGCTGGAAGGGACCCACAAGGATCACAGAATCCTAGAATGGTTTGGGCTGGAAGGGACCTTAAAGCTCACCTCATTCCACCCCCTGCCATGGGCAGGGATAGCTCCCACTAGCCCAGGTTGCTCCAAGCCCCATCCAACCTGGCCTTGGACACTTCCAGGGATAGGGCAGCCACAGCTTCTCTGGGCACCCTGTGCCAGGGCCTCCCCACCCTCATAGGGAAGGATTTCTTCCCAGTATCTAATCAAGTCCTGGCCCTGCACAGACACCCCAACAATCCCAACCTGTCCCTCAGAGCATTGTCCAAATGCTCCTTGAGCTCTTGGCACCATGACCACTGCCCTGGGGAGCCTGTTCAGTGCCCAACCACCCTCTGGGGGGAGAACCTTCCCCTGAGATCCAACCTAAACCTCCACAGAGACCAAAAAAAAAGCCTATATTTACAGTTCTCCTACTTTGCTAAAACACTCGACACTGTCTAAATCCCACTGTCTTCGAGAGAATTTGGCATCACTTAAACCAGTTTGCTGAGTATTTCCTGCCTGCTAAACCAGAACACGCTCCACTCACACTCTGGACACTTTTTTTAACACGGCATTTTTCATTTTAAACTTCCCCGAGAAGACTTAAGACACGCCGCGGAAGGCGAGGCCAGAGAACAATTCGGTTTGCTCCGCAAACCCGCTTTTCACAACTTCACCGCTCTTGAGCATCCCGGGGGAGCGGCCCCTCGGCACAACCAGACCCGAACCCTCCCCCGAGACCCTGAAACCACGAGACCCTGAAATTCCCCCCCCCGCGGGGCTGGGAGAGGGATGGGATGGGATAGGATGGG
>VXAY01001465.1:456312-484624 GCA_013399855.1 Oxyruncus cristatus | reverse complement strand
CCTCGGGGAGTCGCCTGACTCGGGTGCCGGGGGCGGCGGGGCGGGTTCGGCCGCTGTGCCGTGCAGCCGCTTACCGCAGTTTCGTTAAATCGCCCTGCAGATAAAAACCTCGAGAACGCGGAGGAGGCGGCCGAGCAGTTCAAGCTGATCCAGGCGGCGTACGACGTGCTCAGCGACCCCCAGGAAAGGGCCTGGTGAGCGGCGCTTGGCCTGGGAGAGGCTCAGTTAGGTCCTGTCTCTGCCTGGGCTCGGAATGGGCTGCCCGTGGGCCTCGTGGGAAGTCAGTGCGGGCATCCATGGGCAGGAGCAGCCCCCTTTAGGCTCTGGAAGGGTTGGGAGCCGTGCAGCCTTGCTGGAGGTGAAGGTGTGCTGGGCACCGAGGAGTGCTCTGGGACAAGCCCGTGTTGGCCTCTGTCTCTTGTCCCGGAGCAGGAGGCAGCTTGCACAGGTGGCCCTCTGGTCAGCCCTGCCGGCCTTGGGCAGGGCAAGCACGCGTTCAGTGTCCTTCGGTTGCCGCAGATGTTAAGCCTTAATGAGGTACGTTGTGTTTCTGTAAGAGAATTCTGAAATATACACACACATCTCCTTAAGAGACTGATACTCTAAATGTCCCGTGTAGCTTGTTTTTCACGTGGTCTGAAGCAGGTTACGTAGCTAAAACCACCTGGGCTTTGTCCTCTTTGAAAATACAGGACTGGTTTTCAGTTTTGGTATGCCGGTATATAATTTGGGTTTTTTTGAGTATGTGAAAGAGTGTGGGATGATTTAAATAATGTCCTACCCATTTCTGAAGCATCTTGCTCCAATGTTGTTGTTAGCTGCCTGTTAAAAAATTATTGCTACAGATATTGCAGATAAAGTAATAGTAAGTAAACTTAAGGTCAAGATAGAATATTTACCGGGCTGTCTTGTTTTTCTCTCTGGAGGCTTTGGATGTGAGAGCCAAATTACAGACACTGGGCTAAGCTATACATTGATATAATAGGTGTACTGTGTTAGCTTACCAGCCCTGATGAATGTCCTATGTCTCTACATCCTGGATGCTGTGAATATTTTCTAGGTATGACAGTCACCGGGAGGCTCTGCTGAAAGGGGGAGTTGATGGAGAGTATCAAGATGATAGTTTGGATCTGCTGCGCTACTTCACTGTTAGCTGTTACTCTGGATATGGAGATGATGAAAAGGTAATGAATTAATTTAAGGTATCAATTTAAATTCCATTTTAAGTGTTGATATTTGTTTCGTGTTGAAAAGTTATGTGGAGAATTGTTAGCACAGATAGTAATAATGCTTACACAAATCTAAGAAAAAAAAAATGACACTGGACATTTAGGGAAGCTTTAATTCCTGCATATTGTCTAACAATTACTTAATTATTTTCAGCTAAGCCATTAAACTGCAAAGTGTGTGTATGTTATTTATTTATGTTATATAGTGAAGCATTCCAGAGGTTTGCAATACTATCTGTTGTTGGAACAAAAGGGGGAATTGTTGAAGACCAAGCAGGTGTTCAGCCTCTGAAGCTAAGAGCAGCTGCCTAGCAAGAGGCCTCAGAGATAACTCTGGATTCCAGCAAGCAGCCTTGGACACTCAGTGAGAGTGAGAAGAAGCTGCTAAACTTCTGCAGAAGGGCAACATGCAGTGAACACCTGCTATCAAAGTTAAAACTAAGAGAAAAAGATTGCTTATGTTAGCTTTACTAATAGAAAAAATATGGATTTATATTTAGTAGTAACAGATTGTTATAAGTTAGTATAAAGAGGTTTGAATGGTGTGAATAAGTTTAAAAAAAGTGTGTAACTGTATATCAGGTAGTTCCAGGCATGCTGCCCTCCCTGTAGCCTGAAAAATCCCTGCGCTAGGTGTGATAAATGTACTTTATGTAATCATTGCATTCCAGAATTGGCAGTTCCGCCATTTTTCATGCTCCTATCCACTTCCCTTCTCCCCTTCGTGTGTGTGAGATGAAGAGGACCAAAGAATAAAACCTCTTCTTTAGTTGATACACTCGGACTGTCTTTATTAACAACCGGGCAAGAGACAGCAGATACAAAAAGTGAGCTGTGTCAGGATAGGGTGGATGTTGGCAATCTGTTTATTCAGAAATACTTTTAGCAGGCTAGAATGCTTCAAACTATAAAAAAGCAATGTAACAAGAGTTCTTGGGGAAGGTGTGCTTCCTATAAATTAATTCCCTATCTCATTTTTTGAGTCCCTGTTGAATTTTAAAATACTATAAATTAAAAAGCTCCAGGTGATTAGAAAAGCCTCCACCAGAGAAAATACTTTCCTGTCTTTGTGTTACTGTACTAGGAGTCAGTTAGCAACATTAATTTAAAAAAAGAGAGGATACTGAATAATGAATTTTATATCTGGAACTTCCACAAAACCTGATCCTATGTAACTAGAAACTTATCACCATCTCCAGCATTCTGAAAATATTTTTTAAATTTAGATTTGACTACAGGTGTGAGAGAGACAGAGACTACATGAAGGAGATGGAAATAAAAGGAATGGAACATCATGGAACTTTGTTAAACAGAAGGTCTTGCTGTCTAGAGCAAGTGCTTACAAGGTCTTTACCCTGGTTTTGAGTTGCTTTTGCAGAATTGTAGTATTTCTCTAACACAGACTCCTGCACCTGAGCATTTGTACTCATTAGTGAGCCATTCAGAATGAATCAGATAGATTGACTGATTAATTGATTTTTTTCAGGGATTCTTTACAGTCTATCGACAAGTTTTTGAAAAGATTGCAAAAGAAGAGATGGAATACATGACCCAGGAAGATCGTGAAGAATTCCCCATGTTTGGATATTCCCAAAGTGACTATGATACGGTAAGAGCAAGTAAAAATCTGAACTGAAGGTAATGGAGTTAAGCCATTACTTTGTTCCACACTGAAACCAAAGGAAAGGCTACTTCTGAAGTGAATATAAACCCATGTATCTGGTATTTTCTACTATTGTAGACCATTGCTAAAAAGGAAATGCTTGTGCTCTGATTTGTAGTATTTTGGTGAATTAAAATTGGTATTTCCTGTTGGACTACAGTATTAGCCAGGCCTTTAGGGTAAGTTGTCAGACAAATATTTCATGAGGCCAACGATAATTATGCCAATGGAACTTAAAGGTAGTGCAAGACCTGTAAAACAAAAGGAGAGATGTTTGCTTCTTGATGGGAGTAGTTTACCAGTATTTAACACAACTTGCATTACAGAAAGGGATGTTGAGATAATTTTTTCCAATATAGGAAAACTGCATAGCACTTACTGCATAGCACAGCCTATAGAAAATAGATGTAGTGGTTGACCTGCAGTGTTGGGTTCCCACTATGATTACCTTGCCATCTGCAGTTAGCCTGTAATAAGATTTGATTCTGAAAATATTGCATGCTTTCCTTTGTGAAGTAAGAAAAGAAAATGTATAGGGGACACCTGAATTGTTGTCATCTGGTTTGCCACGTATTTGTTATATTCTGTCAGACTTAGAATTCTTTTTTGAGGTTACCAGTATTCCTCTGTTGAAATTAGATAATGAAGTAATAATACTTTCCCTAGGGAATAACTGCACAGTATCAGGTGTAGTCAAATGTTACCTCTAGTCTGTTCCCTGTCACCTTAACTGGCAATTACTTATGAAATTTAAATTAATACATGGCTTAAAAGTTAGTAACTTCAATGGTATAAAACTTGGCTGGAGTTGGAAACAAAAGTTACAAACTGAACTTCTTAAGAAGTGTCAGAATGGGTATTTGGATGCCAGAACAGTTAACAAGTGGAAATCTTTCCTAGGGAGAACATACAGTGTCTCTTAACCAGCTAAAATCTGTCTCTTAATGGACTTATCTTGAAACATCTTTTGGAAACTGCTTGTTTTGAGTCTATGGCATAGATATGATTATAGACTCAAAATGACTTTTATGCTTTCAATTAATAATTGCAAAAAGGGCTGGAATTCTAGCTTTAAAATCTGCCTTGTTCACGCTGTTCTGGAAGCAGAGTGCTCACTTTTTTTTTTTCCCCCCCTAGGGATTCATAGAGATATTTAATAGAAAATAGCCTCTGTTAAGTAGAAAGATAATTTTCCCTGTTGTGTTATATTCAGAGAAAGAGATTACACTATCAGAGGATTCCAGCATTGCAATGCTCACTTATCTACTCAGTGGGAGTATTGTGGGAAAAGAGTTTTAGAAGGGAGCTACAAAAACTCCATAGAGGCTTCAAAATCTGTGATGTGAATACTCTGGTTTGGTCTATTCAGTGAATTCACAAGAAACTTGAGAGGCAGCTTGATCAGTGCCAGGCAGCCAGAAAAGGTACTCATAAGGCTGTGAGTTCACAAGCCTTCATGGGAAGAGCACACTTAGAGGTCAATAAGATGCAGAAACAAAAGCAATCAGCTCCAAGTGTTAGTAGTCGGCAAAGCAAAATCCACCTGGGAGTCCAGCAAGAGCTGCTGTACAGGTTGCTGGAGAATATCAGAGATGTGCTTGTATTTCAGATTGTTAAGGTAGCTGCTGAGAAGGGGGACAGTCTCAGCTCATGCAGCTGGTGAAGTGGAGGATGATCCCTGTCATCAGAGGGCTGTGCATCCTTTTGCACAGAAGTATCTGAAGTAGAAATCTTCTGAAGTAGAAATCTGAGATAGGTAGTCTAATCTCACTTAGGTTATTGGATGAAATATGAATGTATGGTAATTGTAGAGCTGGGTTTTTGTGATAGCAGATAAAAACTGCAGCAACTTACCTGCTAGAGGCCACAGCCGTGAACTTTGCATGTAGATAGGCTGTTGGAAATTTTTTTTTGAGGTGTTGATAGTTGCAGTCTGTGTGAATAACTATGGCAGAAGGAGGAGTCACTATAAGAAGTGATATTAAACTGTTAGGTTAAATTCTTCTATGAGGTATCCCAAAATAGGAGGAGTAGTGTATATAGGAGCATGTAGTAAAAGGAAAGATTGATGGGGCAAGTCGTGTAAGAAGGGAGTTCAGGCATATCTTGATTACTGAATGTACAAAATGCAAAAGGATAATAATTATTTGGAGAGAACTAGAGAACAAACCCAAAGTAATTATACCACATTATTAATCTAGCATTTACTCGTGAATAGAAAAAGGAAGAAGAATAAATAAAGATCACTCTTTCTTTGATGTGAAAGCTAGAGGTCATAATTTTAACATGCAGTCATAGTTTGCTAACAAAACAGGAGGAAATGTATCTTCACATAGCCCCTTGTTAAGCTGTGCAAGTGAAGGCTCTGTGCTGTTGTATCATCAAGGGCTATTAATTTCTGTCTTGTTCTGGAAACAGAGTATACAGGTAAGAAATAGCATTATGTGCCTGTGTTTGTTTTATTGCTTTTTTTTTTTTTTATGCTAGTCACTGGCAGCTGTTGGAAATGTGTGGCCAACCTTTGGTGTAATTTAATGTGGTGGTTCATAGGCAATCTGTGCATATACCAACTTGTGGACAGCAAATCTTATTCTGATTGTGCTTTTCAGTTTCAGGAAAAGTAGAGCACAGCTAAGTAACTGGACACTAGTGTCTGCATGATCCAATCCTGCAAGGGGATATTTTTAGAAGTTGCAGTTTGTAATAGTTTAGACAAGGTTGTGGAATTGACACACTTTCAGACTTTAAGAATGATATTAGAGATGTCTTTAAACCTTCATGTGATTTATTTATACTCTGAGGCAAAACAGTGGCCTGTATGGCAGTTAAGAACAAAACTGTTCCAGAAGTCCTGAATTATTTGTATGGTTTTTGTGTTTCCACTGCTTATCAAATAACTTAATTTTTTTTTCTTACAGGTAGTCCACCCTTTCTATGCATATTGGCAGAGTTTCTGTACTCAGAAAAACTTTGCTTGGAAAGAAGAATATGACACACGAAAAGCCTCAAACCGCTGGGAGAAACGAGCTATGGAGAAAGAGAACAAGAAAACAAGAGAGAAAGCAAGGAAAGAGAGGAATGAACTGATCCGTCAGCTAGTGGCCTTTATTCGTAAAAGGGATAAAAGAGTACAGGCTCACAGAAAACTTGTAGAAGAACAAAATGCAGAAAAAGCTAGGAAAGCAGAGGAATTTCGGAGGCAACAGAAGCTCAAACAAGCCAAGTAAGTAAATGTGGAACAAATCTTTTTTTTTAACTTGGAGAAACTATCCATGACGATACAGTATAGGTTCCTCTCCATTTGCTCTTCTAAGTATGCTTGAAAATTTCAGGTATTAATTTTGGTTTCTACTCTGAGCTTTTAAAACTTAAATGTCTGCATTGTACTGACCTGTAGAGATCTAAGAGAATAGTTATCTGGGTGCTGTGGATGAAATAGCATAGAACCCAGTGTGCTTTTACTTAGTTAAGTAAGATTTAATAGTTACTGTTCCTTTAAAGAAGAAAGAAGGTAAGCTTTAGAATGGGGGAGAACAGGACTATGACAACCCAGACTTAGATCAACTTCCTCTGCCTTGGAACTGTATCTGCTAAACAGAAAGTGAGAAAAATGAAATTTTTTTTTTTCTTTTCCTTTTAACTCTTTGGAAAGGACCCTTTCATTGAACTAAATGCAGTTTCTGATGTTTTTGTTTTTCCCAAAATAGGAAGGGTTGGTCTTGTGAGTGTAAACACAATTTATTTTTTTCAACTGTAAGAACTTTTTGCCTGCATTATGGGAGGGAGGAGCTTAAATTCTTAGGAGTGCACTAGCAAAATAACAGCATACCAATTAAAATTATATAATAATTAAAAAATATATAGGTATATAATGTACAATTTATATATATATATGCATATATATATGCATATATATTTTATCCCTTTAGGGACAATGAAACAGAGTTATGCTTTTTCTGACAAGTTGCTTGATAAATTTGAGTCCAGAAGCCAGCTGGAGCAAAATTCAGCTGTTCTGTCATGCAGTAATTGATAACTTGGGCCACTCTTAGTTTGGGAAGACTGAGGTGGTACATTCCCAAAGTGCACAGTCAAGGAGTAATGTGCTTGTGGATTTTGTGGTCCTGTATTGTTTGTGAGCTTGGATCTTCCAGCAGGATTGAGCTTGCTGTCAGTTTGATACTGACCATGCTGCACAGCATGTTCTACCTGAAATTCAAAGCAGGACCCACCTACATTAGTATTTCTGCTTGAAGCGTAGATGTGCCCGTTGACATCACAGATTACTCCTCAGATTTCCAGGCTCTACAGGCAATTGTTTGCTCCATCATAATAGGTTCAGAACTTTCTTCCTGCAACACGTGAGAAGAACAAGTTACCTTTAAGGAACACAGTTTCTGTAGTTCCCATTTCATAGACACAGTGTAGCAGTCACTGTATTATTCTACTTGCAGGCTTGCTGAGCAGTATAAGGAGCAGAGCTGGATAACTATGTCAGATCTGGAGAGAGAGTTGCAAGAGATGGAAGCACAATATGAAAAGGAATTTGGAGATGGATCAGATGGTGAAGAGGAATTAGAAGAACTGGAGACAAAAGGCATTGAAGGTATGGTATGTGAGGAGGTGATCTCTATTGAGTCATTGCAGCCTGAGTGTTGGCTCACTTACAGGCCCAGACTCGCAGTTCTGACTGTAGTGCAGTGCTCTGCCTCCTGCTGAGGGTGTCAGGCTAGAGTCTCTCGTTTTCCTTTGAACATGAGAAGAAATCAAACTACAGTTGTTACTTTATTCTTATGTATGATTTGGTGAGGTAGTCTTGATCTGTCTGTATGTTAGTAATACTGAAGAAGTTGCATGTCAGTGCTGTGACTATTTTCTGGGACTTAAAGAGCACCTTGCTCAAAAATTGGTCATCTGACTTTGTCTCTCTGATCCCCACTGATCTCTTCAGACAAACTGAATGATGAAACTGGAGAAGCTGAATTTGTTGATGGTCTGTACTGCCCTGCTTGTGACAAATTTTTAAAAAGTGAGAAAACGTAAGTGCTTGTTGCTGGGGACTTGAGGGTGGGGGTGTTGGGTTTTAACTTCTTTAAAAACGCATTTTAAAGACTTTTTAACGTCACATAATGGTCAGTGTCATCTATCCAGTAGAGACATTGTCAGTGCAGAAATTTCCATACATTGTAGTGGTGGATAATAGGCTTGTTATTAATTACTAATGTAAATATAACAGTGTTTGCTCACAGCAACCTGCAGTAATGATCTGGTCTTTACAGCATGAAGAATCACGAAAAATCAAAGAAGCATCGAGAGATGGTAGCTCTGTTACGACAGCAACTGGAAGAGGAAGAAGGAAAATTTCCTGTGTCTTTGGATGACGCAAATGAAGTAAATACCAAAGAGGAGGAAGAAACAGAAGATGTGCCCAAGCAGAAGTACTTTAAATTGGTTTTAATGTTATTGTGACTCATGATTTAATAAGTCTTGGTGGCCTTCAGAGGGCGCTTCTGATGATTTGCAGTTGCATTGGAACTCTCAGTATTGTGCAATTTGAAATACTTCTTAGCATCAGAGCTCCAGTAAAATGCACGCATTAGTATGACTGCATTCAAATGCTGTAGAACAATAAATACTCTCGTGCTTCCTCTGCTGCTTAAAGTTACATGTTAAGGAAAAGAAGGGATTGCTATTTTTCAAGCAGGGGAACTTGCACAGAGACAGTGCTTATTGATTTGGTACTTTTTGTCAGTTGATTGCTGGCATTTATGGAAAGTGAGTGTGCTTAAAATCAGAACTGATGAAGTAAGTTGTACAACTTCATTCTTTGAACTGCCAGAGCAAAATCCCAGCTAACTTACTAGTATCTTCAGGCTCAATCTGAGCAGAATAAATGTTTTACTAAATGTGATGAGTAGTTTAGGAGACCTATAGTTTTAATTTCAGGCATGACTAACTCTCTGTACCTACTGCCTCTGTCATATCATGTTAAGAAGATAAGGGAAAAATGTATCTTCACATTAGTTTTGATTTTGTTTTGGTTTTTTTTCATGAAAAAGCTTTTTTTAAATTCTTATTTTTACAGACTCTCAAAGAAGCAGAAGAAGAAACAGAAAACAATGAAGGTATGTAGGCATATAATGTAGTCATATAATGATACTCATAATTTACAACCTGGTTTTGTTATCTCCTAACTTAATTTTTTTTTTTGTCCTGTGAAATAGGAGAACTTGAAATTCCACAGAACTTGAAGATTAAGATATTTTTAATTCTTCTTTGACTTCAGAATAATTTTTATTACACTTTATCATCATAAAATATGATCATAATCTTGTAGACCTCACTTTGTTCTGTTTGTGCAGATTTTAATATGTGGTGCTGGCTCTAAAAAGGCTACAGTTGGAAGCATAAAGGAAATAGATGGAAATAGGCAGATAGGGAGAATGCAAGGAATTAAGCAGAAAGACCAGCAGTGGCCTTAGTGCGTTTAACAGCTCAGTTTGATGTTGCTTTTGGATTTAACTGCAGGAGTTGGTATAGTGTATTGTCTGTTAATCTCTGATTCCGGGTGGGGGGTGAGAAGAAAAAGACTAACACGGGATTGGCATCCTACCATCACTGTAGCTGTTGGAATGAACACATCCATCCTACCTTTCACATGAGCTGTAAACAACAATCTGTTGTATTCCAGGATCTGAGTCTGTGCATGATATGACAGATTCTGTGCCAACAGCAGCAGGTGAAATTCACCAAGCTCTTTCAGGGTGGAGGAGCAGGAGTGCTGTAGTGAGCACATCTTCTGTCTGCTTTCCTCAAGTTTTATTCTTTTCAAATATTACCTCTCCTCTGCTTAGTCCTCAGTCTTACCTTTGTCCCAGTCTGTACCAGATCTTGCCTCTTCCATCCTTTCCCAGGATCGTCTTCTGTCTTCCCCCAGCCTCACCCCTCTAGTCTCCTATTCTCTGTTCACCTTCTCTGCCCTCTCCCACTCCATCATTATCTCTTGTCCTCAGGAAACTTCCTTGAGATTTCCAAGCAACTAAAGTTTTCTGGCTTCACATTGGTTGGTCCAGTTCATAGTCCAAGTCAGTATTGGCTTGTCCTTCTTGTTTCCATGCTGGCCGTAAGGCTCCAGTTAATTCTTTCCTCCTCTGAGATCAGAAGGGCTGTTCTCAATGCATAGGTGGCATACAGGCACCGTGGCTCTCTTTCTTCAGTTTGGGAACGAAGCCTGCTGCAGCCTGGACAGTAGGTGCCACTCTTGCATAGCAGGAGCTGAAATCTTGTGCAGAGAGATCCTAACCTCCATCCTCTGCCAAGTGTTATGGAGTACAGGGAATCATTGTGGTTTTTTCTTTTCCTGAAGGTAGATTAACCAAGTTTTTACAGGTAGCTGAGACTCTGCACTAGAGGTGATAGAGTTGCATTAATGTAGTG
Source organism: Oxyruncus cristatus (assembly GCA_013399855.1). NCBI lineage: Eukaryota > Metazoa > Chordata > Aves > Passeriformes > Cotingidae > Oxyruncus > Oxyruncus cristatus. Next base: position 474,295 of record VXAY01001465.1, on the reverse strand, counting down.
TTAGGGCAAATTTGTTATCCTGCTTTTGGGACCTTTGCTGTTTTGTTTCAGGCAGGGGGTTGATGTTTTGCTGAAATGCTTGTATTGAGTCTAATCTGGTAAATGGAAAAGGCTGCTAATGTTTCTAATGTTAGGGAAGAAAAATACAATGTGTCTATCTAGTTTTAGTCAGTGCAGTTATTTTGGCTCAAGTGTCCTAATGCAGGTGTCTGGCACAGAAAACTTTAGTCTGAATAATTAACCTTTTGTGAAGTTACAAGCCAAGCCTCTATCTGTGAAATGAGAATGGTAGTCAGAACAGAATGTGCCCTGTGTATAATTGAAAGCTACCTTCATTCTCTTCTCCTCTAGTTTTAGAGGCTATTTTATTGGTGTTTCTTCCCTTCACCTCAGGCGGCCTCATCTTTCAAATCAGGAGAACTAAAGTTTTATCTGTTACAATCACACTAAAATTAAGAGGGCCCATGGCTTTCTCTTCTCCCCACTCACCCATGTTTGAGGTAAATGAGTATAATACTATAAACATAGTCACTAATGAACTGAAAGTATTTAATTTGAATTTCCTCCGTTTGGGCAGAGTTATGAGGATTCTCTTGATCAAAGTGCTGATGAAGAAACAGTTGAACAAAAAGAGGTGCCCAGCATGGACAAGGACAGTGGCTCAGCAGAGGAGCTGGTAAAAGATGGCCAGGGATATGCTGTGTCAGAGGACATAAGCACTATAGATGAAGTCAACCAAGAGAATGAAACAAAAAGTGAAGTAAAAAGGTGCGTTGGGTCAAAATATTGCATTCACTGTGTCATTTTGTGTCATGTTTGATACTGTCAACTCTAAATTTACTCACGAATGTGAACTGTTGGGGCTACTCTCTAAAGCAGGTTTGAGTAAATATGATACTAAACCAGGAGGGTAAGACCTTTTTTTGGAAGTGGTGTTTGACTGCAGATCACTGCCATATCACTTACCAGTTGCTGATTCAAGGTACTGAATCAACAATTGATTGAATAAATTAAGTAATTCTTTTTCTGGATGCACATGCATCGTGTTGTGTGAAGGAAGAAGAGGGGAAAGAGCAGTGAAACTGATAACTGAAAAGTAGGAGAAGCTCGTGAGAGATGAATGTTCCTGTGCACTGATCTTGGTTTCTTTGTGTCTATTAGCAGCACTAAGCCTAAAGGGAAGAAAGTCAAGGACGCAAAAAAGTGTTCTAAGGCATCTTCAGGGAACCCAGCAATGGTATGTCAAAGTACTTACACTATTTAAAATAGAATCATAGAATTGTTAAGGTTGGAAGGGACCTTAAAGATCATCAAGTTCCAACCCCTCTACCATGGGCAGGGACATCTTCCACTAAGACCAGGTTGCTCAAAGCCCCATCCAGCCTGGCCTTGAACACTGCCACAGGATGGGGCATCCACAGCTTGTCTGGACAACCTGTTCCAGTGCCTGAGCACCCTCAGATTTAAGAATTTCTTCATAATACCTAATCTAAACCTACTCTCTTTCAGTTTAAAACCACTACCCCCTGTCCTGTCACACTCTGCACATACAAAAAGTCCCTCTCCCTCCCCTTTATAAGCCCCCTTAAGGCACTGGAAGGCAGCAGTGAGGTCTCCCTGGAGCCTTCTCTTCTCCAGGCTGAACAACCCAGCTCTCTCAGTCTCTTCATAGGAAAGGTAAAATACGGTGGTCATGTTGGTTGTTTTGATCACCTCTAGTCCACAAATTCTGTTCCTGTGTTTTTATTAGAAGCTAGGAGACTGGAACTTCAGCTTTTGTCCCTGCAGAGAAAAGCAGGACTAAGCTTCAGATCTAAGAGATTTGCTGAAGTTGCTAAAGCAGTTCAAATAAATTAAACAACTGAGGACAAAGCTGTTCTCACCAGGTAAGTGACAGGCAGTAATATTTGCATCTTTCCCATTATTGATGCTTCCCAGAGAGAGCAAAATTTTGTAGTAACTACAGCTAGGACATACTACATTCATTACATTTCAGAGCCCAAAGAATTGTGTGTATAGTCAGGTGAGGTCAAAAGTATTCTTTACCCTGAATTAGATTTGCAAGGCTACTATTGTTGTTCTTTGTTTTACTTAGACTTCTTTGAAGTATCAAGAAGTTATATTTGCAATTCTTTAAAAAAATACTTATATTTATTTGTTAGTCAGTATTGGTGATAGAAACAAAGAGCTTATTCACATTTCATTGTCTAAGAGAAACTGCATATGACATATTGATGTATTACACTTATTACATATTCAGTATGAATGTGAAGCATTCCGGGGGTTTTGTCATTGCAGAATGAAGTTTTCAGCATCTGTGTAACCTGCAACTGTACATTTCCATCCCGAAATAAATTGTTTGAACACCTAAAAGCCACAAACCATGCAAGAGCAACATCCACATCTGTTGCAAATGAAGCTGTAAACACCAGAAACAAAAAAGAGAAGCGCAAGAACAGATAGGACTTTGCTACACTGACAGTCTTCAGCATTATAAATTAAAACTCTCCCAAAACTGAAACATGCACATTGCCTATGTCTGGACTTTAACAATGAAAGCAGATACCAATTTGGGAAAAAAAATGAAGATGCAACAAAAGGAATACCATCTTGTGAAGGGATCTGTGTTTTCTTTTGGTTTTATCAGCCTTTCTTTAATCACAGAGTGGTCTGGTGACATGGCCGAGGCAGGGGCTCCTTCTAATGAGCCACCTGGTCTAAAGCCCCTTAACCTCGCAGCGCCTTTCACTCTGAGGATGGGGATAGTAACTCAAAGCTACTCACCTTATATTCCTGTAGAAACCTGCATGGATAAAGTACCCGCAGAGGGGAAATTATTAATAAATTATTTTAACACTTGTGTGGCTGTCTTTCTTTTGAGAGGGCTTATCTCAGGGTGCATGTAGCCAGTAGCAGGACCTCTACTTCTCTGATCCTCTATCAAAGATGAAACGTAACCAAGATATGGAGAAGCACAGGCTTTCCTTTTGCTATCCTTAAATTAATTATATTAAGCAGCACACAGAAGGGAAAGAGTAAGATGATGAAGCTGTTTAATCAGTTTTGACAATTCCTATTTGTTATGCCAGGTGTTGGAAAAACGGTCTAGTGGAAGAGTCTTGCTGGAATAAGTGAGGGAGAAAAAAATGAGTGGCATAAATAAATTAATTTCTTCTTATTTCTAATGAAAAAACATGGCACTTCTGTTTAAATGATTAATCTACCTGATCTTGAGTAGCACTTGAAAAAATGGTGGGATAACAAACCCCTGATTTTCAAGTGGAATTGGATTATACACAGGAGTTGTCAATGCAGCTGACGAAGGCAGTGCTCCACAAGGGCTGTTTTATTATTATTATCCATTGTTTAGGAAACCTGTATAAAGAGATGTTCAAAAGCACTGATACTGTGTTACTTCAGTTCCTGTAAAGGTTCAATTTATCACAAAAAGCAGACTCCCCAAGAATACTCTTCCCCCAAGCTGACATGGTACTTTATTGAGTCAAGGAATTACTCAAATGTTAAAGTTTGAATTAAAGTGAAATTATAAATGTCCAGCTCTTGCTGACTGTCCACAATGCCTGTGGGTTTTTTTAATTGGAAACTGACGTAAGCAATGAACTAAAACATTAAAAACAGTGATTATGTAAGAAAGAAACAAAATTTTATTTCACCAGCCAGAGTTTGCACCTTTGCTAAATGATTAATGGGTGTACTGTGCAATCCCAAAAGCAGCAGGAGGAAAAGAAAAGCATATTTTGGAGAGGGTGATGACTGGACTCTAATCCCCATGATAAAAATAATTACTGTAATTAGAAACATTTCAACTTCGTGCAAACTTTTAGTAATGCTCTAATTACAGTGTATCCCTGTAGTCAGGGTACATAGTTTTAACTCTGAAAGTTCCAGTTACCTTTTGCTTAGGGTGATTCTCAGCCAGAGATTGTGTGAAATCTGACAGACTGAGACTGGTGGAGAGTGGAGTCACTGGAGGGACTCTTTCTGTCACTCTGTCTAAAAATTACCAATTTTGATGTGACTTTCAGAGGTGAAAGAAGAATGTATGTCTGTGCCTTCATCTGACACTCAGTTAATCCAGTCAGGGGTTTTGGATAAGGCCAAAATAGGCGTTTAGCTAATATAAACCTCCACTGTAGAACTGAACTGTGTGTTCACAATACAGATTAGAGCATGTCCTTTATGAAACACTGGATCTGTCAGAATGCTCTTGTGATACTAAACAGGTATTTAATCATCAGACTATGATTTTCTTTTCCATTATAGATTAGTTCCCAGTCTGGGTCACAAGTATCAGGAGTTGTGTGTGCATCCCAGGCAAGGAAGCAAATCGAGTCTATTTTGCAGCTGCTCTTTCCATGTGTCTCTGTAAAGCAGTATGGAATACTTCCACAGCAAAGTCGACGTCCTTTTTAGTAATGCACATAGGAGGCTTAATTCTAAATGTCTGAGGAGAGAGGGAAAAAAAAGAAAAAGAATTCCTAAAAATTGTATGGAAAGAATATAATACCAAGCAGCCTACCTAGGCCAGCACTCCCCTTCTGCTCCAAAGAGCTATGGAAAAATAATATAGGAGAACAGTATAGCAGGGACTAAAGCTTAGGATAAAGTGCACTCTGAAGTCGGGCAGTTATGGACTTGACTGCATTTAATTGCATCTGACTCACGACTCTCCTCTTGATAACCTGGCTGTCTCCACAAAAGAACTGAGTAGAGTAGGTCATGTCTGCAGCTCTGTTACTGCAGACAGAACTAGTGTAGAATCTCAGGTGGGTTTGTTCTAAGAAAGAACAGAGACAGATGTATTTCCCTTTGCCACAGGGAAAAATGGTACCTGCTGAGAGTGCCAGCCTTTTGCATTGTGTCATCTGATTTGGTGGTTTATTATAGGCTTTTTTTAAAGGCTTTTAAGAGAATGCTTTATGAATGAATCACTGAATACCATCCTTTAGTTACGGTGCTATAGCTGGAAGGCATGTTGATCAGGAAGGGATACACGTACAGCTAAACTTGGCAAGAACATAGGCTCTTAAATCCAAGTGTTTGATCTATGTTTCCAAGAGTATTTACTTCCATAAGAATCTTAAACTTCAATTTTTTCTGTCAGCGTGTCACAGGACTTAATACAGCAAAAGTGGAATAATGGCTTTTCCCACCCGCAGCCCTTACTGAAGCAAACACAGATAAAGAGCCCTCTCATCAGACAGAAACAGACTTCACAACACCAAGCTGCAGCCTATTATCCACATTCTGCTCTGGACTTGGGGAAAAACTGATGAGGAGACAGATGCAGTGTCTAATTTATTTTAGCCACCCTCCATCTATCTCACAGGGAAGCTGCTTCCCCTCTGCCAGAGGGCTGCACTGACCCAACCAGCCCTGAGGTACAGCATCCTCAACTGGCTGTGCTGAGGCCCATTCACATGCAATTCTCACTTCCGCGTCGCATTGCTGAACTTGGCATCAATAATTTTATTTTTTTTTTAAGTTACAAATAGAATGTTATGAGCTCTCCAGACTGAAAGAACTAGCAAAACCAGCCTTGTTTCGTACTGACAGGTCAGGTGATAACCTAAACTAGAGCAAAGACTTAGCGGGCCTGAATATTGCTGAGTTTTTCTAATTTAAATAGACTTTGGTACTGTAGTACCTTGATATTCTAGGGGAAGTTGTCCTTCTGAAGGAAAGCTCCAAGGCTAGTCCAGCATACTTGATTCAAATAGCTCCTGCCCAATTTAAAAATACACAGCATTAAACAGAGATGCTTCTAAGAGTATACTTTTTCTAGTTTATTTTCCAAACTGAAGTTAATTTAACTTAAGAAAAACTGGGATGTAGTTCATGAGGATAGAAAATAAGCTTTTTTTATAACCAGAGGTTCAATACCTGATTGTAGAGCCCTCCTCTGCCGATCAGAACCCCCATGTTTTTACAGTCCTCCCAGATCTGACCAACTTCTTCAGCTGGAAGAGGGCAGCGACTGTCCTAAGGAAAGTGAACATTAAACTTCACTTAGATATTCTAAGTTAGTTCTATGGAAAAGATGTCTATTCAAGTCTCTTCAATAAATCCCACTCTCAACTCTAGCGAAAATGTCAGCATAACTTATCTGCTTTGATGAGTTTATGTAAATAAGGTACACGTCAGGGTTTACTCAAAGCTTGTGAAATGGCCAAATGATGGAAGGTTCTAGCTTATTTTTAGCCAGAGCCATGTTTTCTCACTTCACTGGCTGCTTTTTAATAGAAAATATTCATATTATTTCAACTGAAATAAAACATGATAAAACTTCGAATTGAAAGGAATAAATTAAGACACTAACCTTATCTGTCACCATTTCTATTCCAATCATAAGTCCCTTGCCACGAACATCTCCAACAATCTCGAATTTATCCCGTAGTTTAGCCAACTCCAGTAGCATGTATGTTCCCACATCCTCACTGTTCTTTTGTAGACCGTCTTCTTCAATAGCCTGGTTATAATGATGTACCATGACAGTGTTGTGGGAAAAGCTGCCCACACATTCTGTTAATCCCTGTTGAGCTTGACAATACCGTATTTATCTCAATTCCTTGTAGACTATGTTCCTTCACTACTTCAGTGCTTACATTTTCCTTCTCTTACAAGCCCCTAATAGCATCAGAATACAACTGAACGTAGTATTTTGATGTTTCTGTGGCATTTCTCATATTTAATTTACTACCTCCGTTTAATCCAGTAATTCTTGCTCACGTGTACTCATACCTGGAAAATACCTGACCAGAAGGATTATTTTCAAAATCTCACCAAAATATTTTAATTCTTTCTCAGTATCATGAGAAGAATATATTAGACAGGGCATATCTGTGTGTACTAGGCAGCCTCTTAGGGAACAACTTGAGGGTTTCAATTATAATCATCCACTCATGCCTTTTAATCACAATCTTTTCTTTGTTCCTTACTTTGCACTCAATTATCAAAGTTCTGATGTGCAGGCACATGTTGGCACCTACACAGAAACTATTTATGAACATAACGTCCACATTAGGAAAAATCACATAAACACCCCCCGCCCCCCCATATAATTGCAGAAGATAAAGGGGAGGTTGTTTCTCCTTTTCTTCTTCTTTTTCTTTTCTTTCACCTCCCATTTTATTCTTCCTGAGTCTGACAATCTCCATGGAATTATGTCAGAGCCAGGCTCCAAGTTACTTCAGAGTCAAAAGAATCTAAAATACTGGTTCTTTCTTGTTTGTGAACTGTTTTTTCAAAATGTTTTTAGTTATATGATCATCCTTCTTATAAAATAGCTTAACCCCCCCAAAACACTCAGGAAAGTAACATGAGTAGAAAGTATAACTGTAATCTGGAACTGTAATCAAGTGAAATTCAGAAATGAATGGTCTGTACATAATGAAGACAAATTAAATAGTGACCTACTACCCACTGACTGATTTTCTATAGGATAATAAGTGAAATTTGCTGCAAATTTTTCTGTTGCCTTTTTCATGAGGGATTTTTTTTTCCAGAAGTAATTCTGGCCGTAAGTATTTTTAACTGTCTGACTGTTAATGTTTTTTGAGTTGAAACAATTTTGTTAAGCATATGTGCCAGAAAATAGGTCTGCTTTAGCTGAGGATTTATGTAGTCCTATGAAGTCCTAGTTAGCTAAGGTGCTTGAGAAAGTACTTTCCTACATTTTTAATGAAGTAAAGAACCTAAGGGAGATAAAGGTGGTTCTGAAAACATAGTTAGAGGGCTCCTATTCTTTGTAGAGATTTGAAAATTTTTGCAATTAAACTAATCAGAATTTTTACTATGCATAGAGCACGTTGCCCGTGTATGCATAATACATGCCTATGTTTATGCACTTTATACAGTTATTCAAAAAATTGCCCTCACAGAACTTCATACATATAAACATTTCCCATTTTTTGATACAAAAGAAGTGTGCTGTATTTAAATTTATATAACGTTCTCCCTACATCAAGAACTGCAGCTCCAACTACACAGGCCAACGGGCTTCCTCCAAATGTATTAAAGTGAAGGTTTTGAGCCAAGGAATCTGCAATCTCTAGAAGAAAAAGGACAGCACTGATTACTCTTTCAGTTCATAGAATCATAGTATCACAGAATCATAGAATCATAGAATGGTTTGGGTTGGAAGGGTCCTGAAACCCCCCTGCCCTGGGCTGTTACACCTTCCACTAGCCCAGGTTCCTCAGAGCTCCATCCAGCCTGGCCTTCAACACTTCAGGGATGGGGCATCCACAGCTTCCCTGAGCAACCTGTTCTTGTGCCTCACCACCCTCACAGTAAAGAATTTTTTCTAATATCTAATCTAAACCTACTCTCTTTCAGTTTGAAGCCATTAACCCTTGCCCTGTCACTNCTTCCCTGAGCAACCTGTTCGTGTGCCTCACCACCCTCACAGTAAAGAATTTTTTCTAATATCTAATCTAAACCTACTCTCTTTCAGTTTGAAGCCATTAACCCTTGCCCTGTCACTACATGCTCTTGTAAAAAGTCCATTTACAGCTTTCTTGTACCAGAAGGCTGCAATTAGGTCACCCCAAAGCCTTGTCTTCTCCAGGCTGAACACAGTCTCCAAGCCTTTCCTTACAGAAGAAGTGCTCCAGCCATCTGGTCATTTTGGTGGCTTCCTCTGCCTTGTTTGGTAACTGTACTTATCTGCTTTAGTTGTTAAGTTACATTTGCTGGTTCAACCCTGATTCTACTGGAGACAATGCACTAATACTTCCTGGAAGCAGTCTCTGCACAATATGACTATTTTCAAAAACTATAGCATCTAGCAAATGCCAAAAAACACTTTTTTTAAAAAGTCATGCCTCCAACATATGCTGTCATCTGACATCTACAAACTTTCCTCACTGGATTCAGCCATCCATTTGTATGAATCAAGCAGCTGGCTAACATGCAGTACATTGATTAGTAAAATGCTGAATTCTGTAAGGATTTCTGTACCAGCTCTACACATGACTCACAAGGTCATTCCTCCTTCAGTTTTACAAATAACCCCATTTAAATACAGCTTTGCACTAATATAGCACAACACTTGGTAAAACAAATGAGTAATGAGAATCCAATTAATTTGTCAAAAGATAGATTGAGACAAAGATTATTAATAAAACTCAGCTTTTTGAACTCACATCTCTAAGCAAGTAACTATTGTGCAGTATATTTTGTAATTATTCTATTTTAAATCATAGCAGAACAAAACACACACCTTTGGTCGTAACAACAGCTGCCATTGGGAAGCCATTACCAATACCTTTTGCCAAAGTAACCATGTCAGGAACTACACCATGTGTTTGGAATCCCCAGAAATGGCTACCTGTCCGTCCAAATCCTGTCTGTACCTTTCAAAAGGAAAATTGAGAGAAAATCCCCATCACTTTCTCACACTTTACAATATATACTGATTTGCATTAAACTGCAACTACATCTGGAGTCAGCTTATTCAGATGGCTCTGCACAAAATACTATTTATTGCAATTGGGTTTTTCTTTCATATGATAACATGCCATCATGTCTTAGGCCTGCTGAGATGCACAACTAAGATGCAGATTCCATGTCAAATAGGTGAGGAAATGCAGATGCTTATGACATTTAAAAGCAACTCCAAGACTGCTGATTTCTGCCACTGCAATGCTTTGAGGTATATATCACAGTCACTCTGAAGTGTTTGATATTATTTCAAAATAGTTCTTGCTAAGGATATTCTAATTCTAAAATGTATTTGTAGAGGTACAGCAATCAATGCTCTTCTGTATTTTGTTATGTCAACGACACTCATAGGAGGAACGGATATTGTGACAAACCTCACAGCACAACTGACATTTATTACGTGCATATTTGTGCAAATTTACTACTCCCAAAAGGTAAGGACTGAAGTCTTGCTACAAATATTACCTTTGCCTAAAATCAGAACAAAGGCAGTAAAAACTGGCAGGCTCCTATACTTAGAAGAGCGTACCATGTTAAACTTAAGCTATAAGCTATGAAGTGCATAGCATTCAATTTGGATTATTCTGTGACAACTTTCAGAGGCAGCCCAAATTCTAGAGCTCTTATGTAAAAAAACCCAACTCACTTCATCTGCGATACAAATGCCCCCTCTTTCCCGTATCAGTTGATAGGCTTCCTTTAAGAAATTTCTTGGGTATTGAACAGCTCCATTAACACCCTGGCAAGAGAGAAAGACAATGTCTCCAGGAACAAAGAAGGAAACAGGAATTCCACTTAAGAAAAAACTCTGGGAGCCCTCAGGTAATAGCAAGACTTTTGTCTCAAGCATCTGGTTTCAGCAGTGAAACTGCTTCAAAAAGCTTCTGCTCAGCTCACTCATTCCCATTCCACAGTACTCTCTGCTGTTCCTTAGTTGTGCTGGTATAAATGTTTGTGAGGCCATACCATGACCTGGATCACTGTAAGACCGACTCAATTAACAGTACACAGCCAAAACAAGGACCTCAAAAACCTAAGCAAAGGGAGACCCAGAAACTGTGTTCAATGACAAAGTTGAACAGAGAATTCACATTCCTTCTTTGGTTAATTTGTTTAGAACATTGTTTCCTCAACTTCTTTTTACCTTGACAGTTTTCATTTGGATCAGAAATCCAATTCCATGCTACACTTGAACTGTACAGCAAAACCAGAGAAGTGCTCCGATTTTCTTTGGGGTCACAATTCTCACACTTTTTTTTTTCTTGCCTGATATAAATTCGTCACTTTTCCTACGGAAGAATCACATATCCAGCTATTCTGAACATAGGGTGAAACACTTAAGAGAATGAATTCTGTGGCCACTACTTGCTGGAAAGTTGTTAAACATATAGTGGACAACATGACTGGGAAGATGTGGAAGGCGTCTGAGTTAAAGTTTACAGAAACAGTACAGAGAAAAGCAGTATGAAAATTGGAAGAAGGTATTAGAAACCAAACAGTGGCATGCATCATACTCACTATTTAAATGCAGAAAAAATGTTTATGTTTAATCACAATTCTGTGCATAGCTTCATGAGCAAAATTCCAGCTCCACTGAAATCAGCGACAAAAGCTGAAATTTTAAGGCAGTGCATCCAATCTTTCAAACATTTAAGGGGTTTAAGGTCTTAAAAAATTATAGTAAGAATCATCAAAAGTCTATGTTCAGGATGTATCTGAAGAATATATGATTTGAGTATTTCACACTATTTGTCACAACTGAGAAACGGCAAACTACCTACTTGAATTGGTTCAGCAATAAATCCAGCTACTGTCTTAGGCACTGAGGTGTTCAGAGTATCTTTGAACTGTTCAATGTACTGGTCTTTTGCATGACATACACCTGTTTACAGGGGAAACAGTTTAAAGGGAATTTATTTAATATGATACAAAACTAGCTTCAAAACGTGAAATTACGCATCTAAGCAACAAGTATTTTCTGACTACATGGTAAGTATCACTTCTCAAATACACTGTAAAAGGCTAAACATTAAAGGAGAGTGTCCCTTCTTTTCTTCTGAACCATGTATACTCTAAGGAATGCCAGTTCCAAACCAGCAAGGCAAAGTTGACAGACAATAAGCCTCACTATACAGGTCAGTATCACCTCCATCAGCAGAAGGTATAAGCAGACATTTTCTCAGGGATTAGTACACTTCAACATATGACACAAAGAGTCCTTAGGTTAGTGCAGGTACAAGGATTCTGGAGAATACAGCTGCATTATCAGTCTACACTGAAATAAAGAACAGAGCAATCAGTATAAGCAATGCTCCCATTCACTAGGGAGGGCAGAACTAAAAATAAAACATTCTATTACATACGCATGTGAATTAAAATACTAAAGAGTACTTTCTGAAAAAGTGGATAAAAATTATTGTAATCGTTGTTAACAGCAGAGCAGTAGAGAAGCTTTCACACTGTGCTGTGTGTTGGATGTTTTGCCCCATATGAGACTTTTGCCTATCACTTGCTCCAGGTTGTCCCTGGTATTTGCCTTATTCCAAAAGCTGGAAAGCTGTGAAAACTTCAGAAAACACCATCAACACTTCTGTTCTTCCAGATGTGTTAATCTGAGTTCCAGAATTGATCATGACAAACACTGGAAACAAAGGCTGGGATTTCACGAAGAAATCTGAGAATGAGGCATCACCAATCACCTGCCTCAGATTTTTCTCAATTGGAAGCAGGGTCCTAAGATTCTCTGCAATATTTTCTTTGGTTGCCCTTGCAAATCCTAATCAGACGTCTACCTTTATGGAGGAGGTAACTATAACCTATTTTCACAGCTCTCTAGTATTCTTTGATCTAAAAGCCAAAAGCTTTTTGTCATTGACCAACCTTCAGGACAGCTACATTTTCGAACAGTTTGCACTGGAGAATCTCTACAACGGCTGCCTCCCCATGGACCACGAAAAACATCTGGTAACATTGTCTGTCAAGCATAAGAGAAATAGCTACAGCTTTAATGACACCTTCCTAAGAGGTCTTTTGATCTAATGACTAATGACAAAACAAAGAAGACTTGGTAATAACACCAAACTTCCCCCTCACAAACTCGTAGAAAAGAGACAGTTTTGGAACCAACAAGTTTAGACTATCCAGCAACACTCAATTGACTTTTTCTCCATTGTTTTGTTCTTTAACTTAGTCAGCCTATTCGTTATCTAAGGTTAATGCCAACATTTTAAGAGTTGCTGGCAGTATTTCTACAATTTGAAGTATGAAAACAATCTGCAAAATAGAGGTAGGCAGGCAGACCTAGCAGAGTGAACTCCAGCTTTCTAATCCTTCCTGCTGCTGAAATAACACATGACTTGAGGCAACTCACTGAGACAGGTTGGGAAGCTGCTATAAATGAGCCTTTCTATAGTCAATGCTGTGGCTGAGCTATCACCAGTACACATTGGAGTTGCAGTGCCAGCTTCTAGACAGAAGATTACTCCCATCTGCTCAAGGGCAGGGAGATAAAGTAGTGCCATTTAACCCCGAAGGACCTACTTAACAGATATGTCTCCCGTCTTGCTGAAATAGAATTTCTTTTCATTACAAGGAATGATTTGCTTCAGAACATCTGAAAGCAACTTTGCACGGATCTGCCAAAACAAAGTTGAGAAAAGGTGTTCTGATCATTATTATTTTGCTGCTTACCTACACTTCTATTCAAGCACCAAGCATGAAACTGCAAATCATGAGCCCTCATGTTACAGCTGTCCCAACTCCAAATTAGCCTAAGTAATCACACAGAGAAGAAACGGGGACTCTGGTTCCTTTTGAGCTTACACAGCAGAAATAGCTACACTGCAGTTTAGTCAGTGACCATAAAGCACTTGAGGGGAGAAAACATACTAATTTTTGAAATATTCAAATAAACTCTTAGTTACTCAGATAATTTTAAATAAATAAATAAATAAACAAAGAAATAAATAAACACAGAAATAAATAAATCTCACTGTTGTGCAGCCAAAGCCATTGGCAACACCATGCTTATAAGGACCAAGGGATGTCAAACCCAGAGTGTAAGGGCTGGCTCCATGGTAGGCTCCTCTGTTCAAACAAAGCAGATGAACATTATTCATTTCCAAGAAGAGTCTGAAGCAATATTAATTCTGAGAAGGCATGCTTCTGAGCTACAAATTATGGGGGAAAATGTGCATTATTGCACTCAAAACAAGAGGATTCCTACTGCCATTTTTTGCTCTGGTTTTCGAAGATCAATGATTGCCCAACTGCAATGGTTTCCCGCAATTTCAAATGTTAAAATTGTGAGGTAATGTTTGCAAGGAGAAGAGAACAATGATTGGAACCAACAGCAATTCAGACAGTGTCTCAGCAAGTTCTGCTGTAGCACCTGAGCCCTGCAGAGCAAACATCTCTGTCCTTTGAAACCACTGCTCTCTCCAACAGATGCTGCCAATCATTAAACCACATGGTGGTTTGCTGTCAGTTTTATACACAAATCAGAAGTTCATTACTGAGAATACACAAGCAAGGGGGCTACCAATGTTAACAAACACAATAACAGAAAAATACAGCTCTTCATAACACAGCCTTCTATTTTAATGTTTGAGGCTCCCAAAGAGAACTGCCTACACTGGTGCTTACATTGTACTGGTGCTCACCCCTGCACCATCTCTTGGCATTAAGCCAGAAGAGCTGTTCATGTACCTGTGCAGTGACCTGTGGTTCAGGGCTCTGGCAGAAAAACAAGGCTACAAATCAAACCAAACAAAAATAACCTTTCACCACTTAAGCTTTCAGCCAGAGCAGTTCCCTGACGAGGTTCACTGTTCCACTGTTCCAGAGGTACTTTGCATCCCATAAAGGGGCATTGCAGAAGGGAAATGAAGTGAGAAAGTGGCAATTGCTGAATCTTCTCTGAGCCTGAACAAAGGTCCACCAAAGCACAGCTTGGACACAGAGACCAGACCATTTTCAAAGTAATATAAGCAAAAATTGCTGGTTGTGTTTTTATTGCAAACTAGTCTTAACATACTGTATCAAAACTTCAACTCCCCTTCAACTCCTCTCTGTTAGATAAAATAATTTAATAGCATTCTTCTCTGCAGACCTGGGGTTAAAGAGTTCCCTATTATTTCTTGATTTAGGCACATAGACACTGAACACACACACACAAAGGAGTTTTGTAGAGATCAATCAGCATTACCTGAGAGAGATGATGTCAAAGTTACGGGTGTGTAACCTTGCCATGAACATGGCTAAATCATTGGCCTCCGACCCGCTGTTGGTCAGATAAACCACCTGTGGGAGATTGCTTAGGATCAGTACAGCACACAATCTTGTTGGGTGTCAGACCATGTCAGCCTTTGTAGCATGATGAGCTAAAACCTATCACTGCCACAGGGGGTTACTTCACCACCATGAACTTCGTGTTGCCCTTACACTACAGATGAGAACTAAGATCAAACTGATGTGCTCAGGAAGAGTACAGGAAAATCTGAAAGAGTTTCAGTTTACAGATTTTCCTAAGGCGGAATACTGATGGGCTTCACTTTACAGGTTTTCTTAAGATGGAATACTGATGGAAAGAAACTAATGCCTTTGGTCCAACTGAACATGACGATTTTATTTTTTTTTTTACCCTCCTTCAATCTTGAAAATTGCAATAGCTTCATACTATTTTGCTAGCCCAGTTTCATTTTATCACCAGTTTATTTTACCTGAAAACAAGAATTATTTTTCTGTTTCTCTGCATATGAAATGTGAATTTTTGTGGTTTATTTATCTAAATGTCAGCAAACCTCATGACACAAAATACTATAAAATACTTTTCACTCTGAATTTTCAGGAGATCAAGCAAATTAAGGCTGGCTGCATATAAGAATAGTTAACATCTTCTTAGTTTCTTCAGTAATTTTTAAGCTGGCAATGCCCCTTCACAGTGATGAAAGGAGGGAAAAAAACAGAACAGGAGCTTGGGATATTATGCTTGTCTACATTTAGGTCTAAAGAAAAGGTCTTGAAGGTCTTCATGCTCTTTACCTGACAGTCTGTAGTCCCCACAAAGGTTTTCTCTCTACAGTTATCATGGCTCTCATTTATTTAAGAAGTATTTCTCATAAACAGACACTCTCTTCACCAGCCCCTGCTCCTGTCACAAGCAAAGTACCTTCAGTGGATCTGGAAGAAGGGAAGTCAGCTTTTCAGCATACTCGTGGATTGACGGGTGCATGTAGATGTTAGTGGTGTGCCACAGGCGAGCAAGCTGTTTCTGGGTAGCCATAGTTACCTTCCTGCATGCAGTACAAGACAAAGGAATTCAATTCCACACTCATACATGCACACACCTATGTGTTATTAATTCTGCAAATGCTGCACCATTTGCCAGATGGATGAACAAGCAGACCAAATTAATGAATTCTTCAAAACACAGCAGAAGTCAAAACTTAATGTGATACATGAAATTCAGTAAATTATGTTCTGGTTTTACGCTCACAGATTACTGAGGAACAAAACCCATATGGATATCTCTTCCTGTATTTTATACCATAAATCAAAAAGCAACACACTTACGGGTGACAGTGACCAACACTGACAGTGACAATTCCAGCGAAGAGATCAAGGTATCTTCGTCCTTCATAATCAAACAACCACTGCATATGCCCTTGATGCAGCAACAATGGCTTCTTGTAATACATTCGCAGCGAAGGAACAATATTTTGTTCACGAATCTTCTGCATACGTTCGTATGGATAGGACTGAGTGGAACAGAAGAGTCAGCACCCACTTATGCTTTCCAAAGATCCAGACTGATGGAATTGCGGAAATATGGAACACATGGATTACAGCTCTCTACAGCTGTTGTTCACAGAACTAAGATTTTAACAAATTCCGGCACACAGAAGGTTCTACAAACCTCTGAAACTCAGTTTTTGAAGGAAGACTGCCGTTCTGCATACTCCTTACAGGTTTTCAAATGAACAATGTAGAATTAAAGATTTGTCACACAGGTACATCTACAGGTTATATCCTGGTTATAACAGTCCAGTTTTACTCAAAGAAGCAAATTTTATAATCATATAAAATGACTATTTATAGCAGATGAGCCTATCACTCAAACCCAGTAATGCAGTTTTATTTAAATTTAGTGCAGTATGCATGACTTACTTTGTATTTTTCAGGTACAAAATCACAAGGAGGCATTTTTGCTTGTGTGGTGACAGAGCTTTTCCATTTCTGCTGCCTGAAGGCAACTACAAAATAGTAGAAGAATTATCAAACACTTAGCAAAGTGCACATCTGAAAGAGTTTCTCAATGAGCTTGTTCAGAGAACACACAAACTACACCCAAAGCAAGTTTTTGGAGGTTTCTTTTGCCTGAGAAATTTTTTTTGGGAAAAAGTAAGTAACATCTTTGTAAGGGCAAAATATATGTAGATTTAAAACATCCACTAAAACTCAGTTTTCCATTTCACATGGACTTTTATTTTGACAGAAAAAGACTTAAAAAAATTGTTTCAAATACAAATTCTTATCTGGAAGCAGAGAGAACTAGCATTCTCTGCAAGGGCATGAGGCAGGAGCCCATGGTGACTGCAGCACAGGTAGTGCCCTCAGAGAGCAGGGCATAGGCCCAAGAGATCTCAACAAGGTGAGCAAAGCAGGGTTCACAGAGAATGCACCATATAAGCAGAAATGAATCAGGTCCAAAGTCCACCCAGGGTACCCAGTCAGGAGCAGCAGCAGATGGGGCCAGAGACAGGGCTGGCAACAAGGCAACACCGTAAGTCCAAGGTCCATCCAGGAGACAGAGACAAGAGCTGGACTGGTGGCAAGGCTATGCTCATGGCACAGCTGAAGCAGGGGACTGAAAGTGCAGGGCTGAGCTGAAACAGGGCTCTTGGGCAGTGAGTACAGTCAGAGGCCCTGGGTGAGGCTGATCAGGGCAGCCCAGATCTGCTCAGAGCCCTGACAACTCCCACTGCCATCTTCCATTCTCTCTCCACAATCCTGGGAGCATCACACTGTCCTGCCGCTCATTTAACTGCAAGTGCAATTTAGCAGGTATCACAAAGAGATACCTGATTGCCCAGAGAGGTTAAGAAGGAGTCTCTCTCACTGGGGATATTTAAGAAGTGTCTTAAGAACCAGTGCAATCCTGTGCCTTGTGCTCAGGGACGATCCTACTTGAGCAGGGATGTCGGACCAGGTGACCCACTGGGGTTCTGTTCAACCTGGCTGACCCATTCTGTGATTATGTGATTCTATGAAGAGTTACTTAAAAACAGTCTCCTTCTGCACCCTGAACACTACACGTGTTTCTAAAAGCCTAAGGTTTTAAACAATTTCTAAAACACATTAAAACGTAAACGACTAAAGAATAAAATTTCCTGAAATAAATTACATACACTGCCAATCCTCTTACAACCACTTAGAGCACTAACAAATTAATCATCAGCAAGAGTTCAATCTCAAAAAATTAACTGAAATCCCACCAGTTAGGAAAGTTCTGCCCTTG
>VXAY01001465.1:407945-456304 GCA_013399855.1 Oxyruncus cristatus | reverse complement strand
AAGTCCTCCCCTTGAAATTTTTCCCAAGGGATCTGCAGCTACATCGAAAGAGCTCCCCCCCGCCCGCCTCCACGGTCAGACAGGGCGTCTGTACCACCGAACCCAAACCGGCACAGAGCGGGGTCCCGGATAGCCAGTAGACCCGCCGGATCGATCCC
This sequence comes from Oxyruncus cristatus, assembly GCA_013399855.1. NCBI lineage: Eukaryota > Metazoa > Chordata > Aves > Passeriformes > Cotingidae > Oxyruncus > Oxyruncus cristatus. Next base: position 456,146 of record VXAY01001465.1, on the reverse strand, counting down.
CCACCGCGACCCCTCGGCCCCCCAAGGCCCCGCTCAGGGAGGGCTCGGGCAGCCGTGTCCCCCCGTCCCGCCCAGCCGGCCCCTCACCGCTGCCCAGCGCCCCCGGCCGCGGCGCCATGTCGGCCCTCAGCGGGNCCTCTGCTGTCCCCTAGTGTCATCGTCTGCTGTGCCCCGGTGTCATCCTCTGCTGTCCCCTAGTGTCATCCTGTGCTGTGCCCCGGTGTCATCCTCTGCTGTCCCCTAGTGTCATCCTGTGCTGTCCCCCTGGTGTCATCCCATGCTGTCCCCCTGGTGCCATCGCATGCCGTGCCCCCAGCGTCATCCTGTGCTCTCCCACCATCCTAAGCCGTTTTCTGGCACAAAACTCTGACTTCTGGTCGAAGCCTGACCCCTTCAGAGGGACCTCAACAGGTTGGAGAGATGGGCAGAGAGGAACAGTTTGAAGTTCGACAAGGGCAAATGCTGGGTCCTGCACCTGAGGAGGAATAACCGCAAGCACCACTACAGGCTGAGGGCCAACCTGCCGGAAAGCAACTCTGTGGAGGAGCTGTGGGTCCTACTGGATAACAAGTTGTCCCTGAGCCAGCAGTGTGCCCTTGTGGCCAAAAAGGCCAATGGAATTCTGTGGTGCATTAGGAAAACCATTGCTAGCAGGTCTAAGGAGGTGGTCCTGCCACTCAGCCCTGGTGAGGCCACATCTGGAGTGCCGTGTCCAGTTCTGGGCTTCTCAGTACAAGAGAGACATGGAGGTCCTGGAGCAGGTCCAGCAGAGAGCTACAAAGATCATTGAGGGACTGAAGCATCTCTCTTATGAAGAAAGGCTGAAGAACTGGGCCTGTTTAGCCTCAAGAAGAGATAACTGAGGGGGAACCTACCTCATCAATGTCTACCAGTATCTAAAGGGAGAGTGTCAGGAGGACAGAGTCAGGCTCTGGTCAGTGATGTCAAGCAACAGAAGAAGAGGCAATGGGCAAAAACTAATGCACAGAAATTCCACCTGAATATGAGGAAGAACTTCTTTACCGTGTGGGTAACTGTGCATTGGAACAGGTCGCACAGAGGGAAGACTCTGGGAGTCTCCCACACTGCCGATATTCAAGTACCATCTGGACACAATCTTGTGCAATGTGCTCTGGGATGGCCCTGCTTGAGCAGGGAGGTTGGACCAGATGACCCACTGTGGTCCCTTCCAACCTGACTCATTCTGTGATTCTGTTATGTTAAATATAGCCAGGTAGATGAGGAGAAACTGAGAGGCCTTGTGAGAGGGTCACTGCTGACCCATTTCTTCCCTTTATTGGTTCTGCTTCATGAGCAAAGAGATCTAACACAACCTCCTACAAGGATGGGAGAAATGGGTAGCTCTACTGCCTTCCTCCATTATTGCCAGTAATGGTTTAATCCCACCTATCAATCTGGCCCTATGCAGCTGCTCACTTGCTTCCCTACCAATGGGACTGTGGAGAGAACTGGAAGGGTAAAAGCTAGAAAACTCATGGGTTGAGATAAAGACAGTTTAATAGGGAAAGCAAAGGCCACACACACAAGGAAAGCAAACCAAGGAATTAACTCACTGCTTCCCATGGGCAGGCAGGTGTTCAGCCATCTTCAGGAGCACAGGGCCCCATCACGTATAATGATTACTTGGAAAGACAAACTCCATCACTCCAAATGTCCCCTTTTTACTCAGTATTTTATATACTGAGCATGATATCACAGGGTATGGACTATCCCTTTTGTCAGCTGGGATCACCTGTCACAGCTGTCTCCCCTCCCAGCCTTCCATGCAACGTCAACTTCCTTGCCAGCATGGCAGTACAAAAAGCAGAAGAGGCCTTGGCTCTGTGTAAGCCCTGCTCAACAATAACAAAACCATCTCTATTATCATCACTGTGTTCACCACAAATCTGAAACACAGCTCCATACCACCCACTCTGAAGAAAATTAACTCTGCCCCAGCCAAAACCAGCACATCCTCCCAATACTAAAAGAACTAAGGCTCGACATGAGTTTCCTAGAATGGCAATTGGCATACACTGTAACTAGACACAGTTGCCAATGACAGGTATTTCACACATGACCCTGGCGGCACCTAAGGCAGAAGGCTGAAGACACATATGCTGAAGGGCAGCCCTAGTTTTGCAGGAAAACTGCCCGATGTTGCTGCAATTCATCAGAGGTTTGCACCTTCTACTAACCAGGGCAGTCCTTACATACCTCAGGGTGCTCAGCCTTTCCCAATCAAATTTCACTTTCACTAACTTGAAATCCCTTAAATTCAGTGATAATTGCCATGAATACAAAAGCCATAAAGAAGCATAAAAGCTGTGACCTGGTGGGTGAGCCATCTGTGTTTACTGGTGCAGTTGCTGAGTGCCTGCTAAGTAGGTTAAACATATCTGTCAGCAGTATCCCATCCTACAGAGTGTGTTCCATGTCTGGCTTTTCCTTTTTTTCTATGTATTATATACTGGAATTGTTACATATTGTGATGAAAGGTAGAATGTGTGAAATTTACTCAAGAATTTTTATTAAATTGAAATGCAAACACCATTGCAAAGAGATTTTACAATGACAAAAGATTGAAAATTCCATCAGAAAGCTACAGACTTCAGAACAATATTGATCTTACAAGTGAAAACACTAACAGATTTTAATAAAGCCAGCATTTTCAATATTCCAAACTTAAAAAATGCGTTTTAAAGCATTTTCCTTCAGATTCACTTAGAAACAATGAAGAATTCCTGAGCAACTATTTTTATACCAGTATTCTCCCACCAATGTACATACTGCATATGAAATCTGATTCTTACAATTTCTTATATTTTAGAAATTTACAAAAAATTTGGATCCGGTTCATAGAATAATTGTGCTTAAAGTCATTCTGTTGCTACAGTAATGACACTGCAATAAAACTGATGTTCGAGATTGCATACAAATTCTGAAATTTTAGTGGGAAAAATGCCTAGCTTGTATTGCAAGGCTACCAATGAAATGGTTTATGCAAATAGAAACGCATTGGCTTTAAATATTGGATCATCTCTTTCTCTGCTGAAAATATACTGTTCATTCTGTATATCATTCAGAAGATGCAATTTATGTTTCTATGAGAGACTGCTGGCACAATTAAAGGCAAGGAAGTTCCAGAAACTTTTACCTTCACTTAACAGGGCAGCAGAAATTTGAAAAAATATGATTAGTTAATGAGTGCTAACATATTTTTTCTGGGCTGTACTTTTTCATACCAGTGCCCTCAGTATTGCTATATTTTACACAATGACTATAAAATATACAAAGCACAATATAAAGATTTCAGAAGCCGAGATAGTGCTGAGTATCTCTGAGCAATATAATGCATATATGAAACTGATGGTTGTGTTATTTCAGATGGTGAATGGTCTTGGTAGTCAGAATTTAAAAAATTACTTTCCAAGGTGAAAAATAAACACTAAAAGCTCTTACTGGTTATACTGAGCAGTAGTTTCCTCTTCCTTTTGGAATGAAGGACACATAGATAAGAAATAAGTGTAGTCTACAGCATTATGAATTTTAAAAAATATGATCTGACATCATTATATTTCTGCCTGTAGAAAAATATGCCTCTTCCGGGACGTGTATAGTTTTCCGTCCTTTTGAAGGAGTATTTTCTACAAGTGACTTGTACAAAGATTTCCAGCATCCTGTAAAAATTCCACTCAGTGCTACATGTCTCTAAAGTTGACCATTGCAGGAAGTGAAGTGAAATCTTTCAATTTTTACTGATGTCAAAATGAGGTGAAGGTACTCAGCAGCTCATAAAAATAGACCCAAAAGCAGCATTATCACAAAAAAAAGTTAAATAAAGACAAGATACAAGACAAGCAGCATCACAAAGTAGAAAAGGACATTAAACCTTCCAAAAATAAAAGAGGATATATAAAAAAAAGACTTTCTCATATCTAACTGCTCTATACACCAATATCTTGAGCATAAGATCAGCTTTTAGCATATCAGCACTGTAAGAGGCCACACAACTAATTTGAGTATTTTTCATTATTTTCAACAGGTATAATAGTGTCTCTTGAAAGCTTAACTTAAACTGAAGAGATGTATTTTAAACCTCTCTTGGTAATTTTCCAAATTTAACACCAAGACAGGGACTTTCTGATTAAGGAAAATATTAACAGATACATTGTCCCAGGTACAAACTAAAACAATGCCCAGAAATGCCAAGAGACTGTTTTAATATCCCCAAAGTATTTTTTCTCTTGGAGCTTCTAGGTCATTGTATTATCTTTAATAAATAAAAGCAGAAGAATGTTTAAGAATGGTAGGCATATGTGTGGGACAAAGTAAATGGATAAATACACCTAACCTGTATATCTGTCCGAAAAATTGAAGATTGCTTTTAAAAGCAGTGTGGTATACTTTATTTCTCTGGAGCTTTTTTCCTTAGGAATGTAGGAAATGCAACAGCACATCAGATGCAGAGTCTAGCTCTTCAAGTATTGTGTTTGCCTGGGACCAATATCAGATATGTGGAAGAAAACCCTGTAACTGACAGAAAGTGAATGACAACTTCTCATGTATAGGACTTTTTCCTTCATATGTTATAGCTGATCCATAGTAGCTGATTTCAGCATTTTGCCAGCTCTTTAGCATTTGATAAGGCTTTACTACTTTTGTGGACTGTATCAGGCAGCTGTGCTTATTCCAACTTTCGATATAGAAGTATTTTCTTCTCTTTTTTTTTCCTCAGTAACTAGTTTATCACTCTTCTCAGCTCTACTAGTTCTCATTTTTTCCTGTCTACTCTTACATTGGATTCTTTCACTTCCATTTTCTGTTCTCCCTCCTCTTCCCAGTAGTAGCTAAAATGCATTTTTTGTCTCATCATCTACCCATGCACTTACTGTGGTATAGTGACTGCACTCCTTTTCCCATTCTGCCACGTACAGCAACCTTGTCCCTCTTCTTGTCATTCAGTGGTGGACTTGGCAGTGCTGGGTTAACATTTGGGCTCTGTGACCTTAGAGATCTTTTTCAACCTAAATAATTCTATGCTTCTATGATCATTAAGCTCTTTATATCCCCATATATTATGTATTTATGTATCTGCTTATCTTTATTTTTCTGCTTGACAGGAAAGATGAAGAAATTCCCTGATTTGTTTCAAAATAATTTTCAAGGCAGGGTCACAAGGTTGTTCAAATTATAATTCAGTCCATCTTTCCAAACCCAAGGGAACTGGAGTCTGAATTCAGTATGAGGGTTTGAGACAGTTGAGAGCAGGGCTCTCCATTTTTGCTCGTTTAGAGACAGAAAAGATTTACTTTCTAGGAACTCAGTTGAAAACAGATATTTCTAAAGAGCAAGTATTGATAAATGCTTAGATCCAGAATGAGGGCATCTCCAGAAATTCGGCTCATTCAGTCCTAGCAACCTTGCAACACAGGCAGTGGCAATGAACTATTCTGGTCAGGAAAGAGACTGATGTTTGACTGCCAAGCTGGGAAACATGGCTTTTTCGACAAAATGGAATTTTCAGTGGTTTTTTTTTTCATATTAAAAACATTAAATTTTGCCACACATCTCAAATATCCCATCCTCATACTACCAGTGCAAAACAAGTGATGATTCCATGACAAGTTGTTTGTTAACAAAAATAATTTGGATTTGAAAATAAGTTTAAGTCTTGATAGACTGATTTACTATTTTACAAACAGAGCAAAATGGTTTTGCCTGCCTTTTTAAGAGAGAAAAAAAAAATCCGAGGTAGCAATTATTTGAGAATATGATGCCTGATCTCATGACACTCTTTTCATTTCATTTGTCTTTATGGCTTTGTAGAAGATGTCTGATATCTATCAATAGGCTTAAGGGACTTCAGTTTCCTTGCACAACACCTTCAAGTGGTTTATGGTTACCATAAAATTGTGAAATACACTTACAGGTTTCATGAGGTGAACCCCACACATACAATGCTTCAGAGAGCTCAGAAAAATTCTGCTTATTCATTTTGAACACCTGCTGCTACGACACTTTAAATACTTAAATGACACTTAAAGCAACTGTCTATTTTTCAGCCATTTAAACATAGACACATAGACAGATATACTACAAAATTCACTGCTTTAACATAAATCATTGTTATATATTTGTTTTACAGTTTGTTCCATAAACACATATATCCTCTTACTAATATTATGTAAGGTCAGTTTACTGCACTTTTATGAAATAATCTTTGTAGTTACATGGTGTTATCAAGACCATTCTTGAAGCCTGTATTATATGTGACAGTGAGCTTTGTGAGCACATGTGCCAATTCACTAACATGTATTTCTTTAAAAGTCTGGAATATAACAATGAGATACTAAAATAATACATCAAATATGTCAAAGTCTAATTAGAAAATGTACGCTAATGAATCATACTTGTCAGTACTGAAGAGAAGTTAATAAAATTAGTCTAAGTCAAAAGGAAACGTAATTAATTAAAAATATATATTCAATTTTATGAATTTTATAAAATTAATTATTTTGAAGAGTCTTCTCCCTTTTAGGGCTTTTATGCTGTTACAAAGTAATTCATGCTATAAATGACGTGCATAGCTTTGACATTGAAAACATCATTCACACTATTGAAATAATTATTCAAAGTGAGAAATTTGATTTATGGTGCAAGAGCTAGTGGGTTAATCACTGTTTCTGGGGTAAATTCTGTTGTATACTTCATCTCTTTGGATATCAAAAGGAGGTGTCAAGAGCCTGTTATTCCCTACTGGTGTGTCATAATTTTACACCAATTGACTGTGTACATCTGCTGCAAAAGCTCATCTATTTCTTAATAAAAAGCTTAAAGAACTGCAAGCAAAAATATCGTCACAAACAGAAAGAATTAAGTATTTGAACATTCGAAGACCAAACACTTGGCTGAAGGTTATTCCGATTTCACAGAACTCTAGTTTATTATTTTTGTCATATACTTTCAGATGTTAAAGGTCACTTTCAGAAGGTGTTGCTCCGCCCTTGGGAGTAACAAGGTATTTTGGAAAACATAAGCAAATCCAAGGAAAAAATAATCAATCTGTACGTTTGTCCAGCTTAAAGAATGAAATATACTTATAAAAATTGTGGTTATATTTAGCTAGCAAATCCCTCAAAACTTCATGTAGTGAGCAAATGTCCCCCTTTTCCACTCTGGCTGAATTTACCTTTTCACTGAGAGCCACAATGCTTTGGCATATTGAGACATCAATCAACAAAGGTGGAAGAGAATCAACACCACATGATGTAGTTTAGGCTGTTTTGCAATTTCAGTGCTAATTTATGACAAAACATAGAAATTTTTCAGCTCTCTCTCTCTGTGGATTACTGGAGGCACACATGCCTATGGGATGAATCATACACTTAAAATCTGCCAGAAGTTGTGCCTGGTACAAAGTAACCAATACCACAGCAACAGTCTGCTGCTGTCATACATCTGTGTAGTCACATGTTCTTTAATCTAAGAAATCCACTATATGAGGAACATCTTTAGGTTGTGGCTTGGTAAGATTCTATAGCCTTCTGTGAATCACTAGATACATCCCAGAAGGCCTGTAGCAGCATGTCTATATGCACAGCCTTAGGTGTAGGAAACAACACAGATATGACTATCTGTGTAAAGAAAGAGAATGTGTCTGGTCCGGATTAGCTCTGCCAGATTCAGTCAGAAAACTGAAGGGTAAATGGAACACTGTCAGACATAGTGTATAACCAGCTTATATACTTACTTGCACACAGACAAGCTGCTGTTCTGCAAAACATTCCATTTTTTCTTGATAACTCAATAGTTTCTTTGCAGTACTTTTAGTATCTCTAGAAGTTTGTAAGATATACTATGAAAAGTATATCTGCAGTAAAATTATTCTGTTAACCATAACTAAAGCAAGTTTTATGTCTGGCTGCTCTCTGGAGTAGCCATTTCATGTCTTTAAGTGTTAAATAAGTGGATGTATTAAGAATCTAATATAGCTCCCCACACAGTCATCAGAGCAGGCAGATTGCTCTCATCAGCCTCTGGAAGCTGGCAGTACATTGCCTATATAGAGGACTTAGGCTCCAAATCTGATGCCTAAGGTAAATGTTACAGTCCACACTGACACATATGTTTATAGACATATAGACAGATATTCAGATATTTAACAGATATTCAGTTAAATTCCTAAGTCCTGCCTGTGGAAAGGCTAGACAGCTCGACTAATCTGTACTGGAGCAGTTCCATGGCATTGAAAGTAAGGGTGAGAATCTGATTTGTCAAATTACATGTGGCCTTCTGGGACCTTCAAAATCTGAAATGCTCTTTTGGCTGGCTCTGCAGCAGGTACCTGATACTGCAGGAAGGCTGTCTCAGTGCATAATATCACGAAAATATGGAGAAATGTAGAACTGTTCAGGAAGGTGAAGAACAAAAGAGAGACCATTTATCAAATACACTTTCTTTCACATGTACAGAACCTTATGTTTCCAGTTTCCCCTGAAGCTAGTGAGAGCGGCAAAATATTTGGTCCAGTTTTAATCAGTCATCCCTTGGTTGTACTTTTCTGGAGTAAATTAAACTTCTGTTTCCAGAAGGAAGGACCACAGTAAGTCCACAGCCACTACGGTATAATTTTGATTCTGTCTTCGGTTACATGTGATACAATTAATCCTTACTGTTCCCACTGCTGTTCTGGGCACGTACGTCCAGCCCTAGTACATAGACCCCTTTCCTTATTCTCATTGCTATTTCAGCAGAGCTATGACTCAGACTTTATGCCTCTTATCTTTGACTTTAGAGGCTCATTTCCAAAACTAATGTTCATAAATTTATTATGAAAAATCTGACTTCAAACCTTCCCTCCAGACTCAGAGAAAAGTGCAATGATTAAGGATGCAGGAGAACACCATTCCATTCACCACTGGCATCAGACTACAAATAATTCAAAGGGAAAGAAATTTTGCTCTCAAAACCTAGATTCTGTTTTAATTATATAATTATAGGTGATAAAAAAGTGTGAAAGAAATAATTTACAATTCAAATAGTAATATATCTGTAATATATTAGAAATATAGTTTAAAAATTTCTTCATATCTTAATTAGTATAAAGTTTAATTTCATGCTTTGTATAGAAATTGTAGCTTTACTTGTTACTGCTGTCTTAGCAGAAAGAAACAGAAAAGTTCCTAAGTAGCTAAATAACACTGGGAAATTAAAAAATATTTTATTTTGCTCTTTTTTGGTAATAGAAAAATAGCCTTTAAAAATACATTGTTAAACATATGGGCTTATACTAAAGTAGAATTTTATATTATATACAGTAAGGCAGTATATCAAATATTATGCTGCTATTTTTTTCATGTTTGCTTTGATTGGACTAGGATATGAATGGGATGCAAAGTTTTCTATCACATTGAAACGAAGCAAAAATATCTTCAGGAGAATTTATTTTGCTGTAATTTGTAGAATATATTCTTTTAAGATATGATTTGTCACATACAGTAACTCCTTTTTTCTCAAGGATGGAGAAAAACATATAAAGAAAACTTAACCTAGTGTCAGAATGCGTTCTGAAGAAAATACACTGTAGATAACAATACTGTTGTGCAATGATTTATCTAACGTAGGAACTGCTCTGATCACTGTGGTGTGCTGACTGACCCGTAACAATTTTCATCTTTGTTGAACCTGCAGTACTCCCTCAGGCTTAATCAATTAACAGCTTTGCAGAATGGAATAATTATTTTACTATGTATTTTTCATGGCAGACAATATCCATTTCCTCATTTCACTGTGTCAATGCTGTGTTCACGTGTGTAAGCGCTCCAAGATTTACTTCCATGACTATTACCTCAACCCATTGTCTATTTTGTTGTCTGTACAATACACACAGGAGACTGGGCTTTTGGAGGCTAGGCTTTTTTGAAGGACTGTTTGCTATGCAATTTTGTTTTACTGGACATACATAAGTACGTACTGTAGTAACCGGCTATTTAAAGGAGGGCATAAAGGAAGATGGGTCCATATACTCTGATCCACCAGTCTCTCTTCTGCAGTCACTTGGAGCTGTCAGGCAGTAGCTCATATTTTTCTCAGCTTGACCTTGCTGAAGGTTCTGTGATGTTTCCATTGCAGGTTCTTGAGATACAGGTGGGTGCTGGATGCGTGAATCTGGCATTAATACTAGAATATTATGGTCCACAACTGTTGAGACCTTGGTATATTCTTTGCTGGTTCCTGGAACAGTGTATTTTTCAGTCTTTCCATTATTATCTTTATGTTTCAGTAACACTGTTGGCTCCTCATCTTGTCTGACTTTATGAACTTCTACATAGTCCATTAGTTTAGGATTCAAGAAAGGTGACTTGTCATTATGTCTGTTTTGTTTGACCTGCACTGTAGTTTGCTCAGTTTTGGAATTCTCCATCACTCTTTGCTTTTCCATGTTGTCCTGGACAGTTTCAGTGATAGGATATTGTGACTGATGCTTTTCTTCATTTCCCACCAAAACTGGTGAAATGTTCACATTTGTGGTATTCAGTATTATCTGGTGTGCCTCCACAGTACTGTGGTAGGCAAACATAGGAAGCTGATTATTAGGTGGTAACTGAACGGCAGGCCATGTAGATGACTTTGTACTCTCATTGTTAAAAAGGAGTGTTTTCTGTTCTGAGGCTATACACTGAGTTTCCCAGCTCCTTTTCGCTCCTTTATTTTCTTGAACAGCTCTTACATCTTGGGTTTGAAGTGCTGATGGAAGGGCACGGGACTCCCTGCACTTCTCAGAGAGCAGAGAAGGGCTATCACAGCTCCCTCGGCCGGAGTCACTGTCTGTTTCCTTGGGTACCATTTTTGTATTTTTACTGGGACTGTCATGGCTTGGCATGAGTTGCTGATCCTCACTGTCCTCTACCTCCAGATATTCTATCAGTAGCTCCTCACAGTCTGATGTTGGAGGGAAACCATGGCAACCAAGAGCACTCAGTAATTCTTCAGATTTTCCTGTCTGAGAGCATAATAAATAGGATAAAATTTTTCATTGTCAACCTTAGGGTTTATCTGACTAGAACAACTGCAAACAATTTACATATTTGCTATACAAGCACTTCAATAGTTATATCACTAGACTTAAACTGGATTTCTACTGCTGCAGAAAACACTGAAAGAAGGGAAGAAAATTTCTTGAGTTCCCTTAGTGGGGAGACACAATCCCAGAATTCATGTTTCTAAAATGGGGGGACATAGGATCTTTTGGTGGGTATAGGTCTCCGGAGTTTAACAAGAAGAAAATGGAGTAGAATCATAGTGCAGTCATGTCCTGACACCTCAGCATGGTAAGAACCACTAGGACTTCCATAGAAACTGTTCGGAAGATCACACAGGCATTTCCTCTGGTGTCCCAGGAAACAGCTGTGGTCACAAACCCTGTTCTCAAACACTCTCCCACTACAAGTGCAAGACAAAACCCTGTCTCACATATGATCAACCTGAAAGTGTTACCTATCTTAAACACTGATTAAGTGAAGGAATTTCATACTTTACTAGGGTAATTGTAGTTGCTAGTACACAGTTGGAAAAGTAAGTAATAGTGAATTCTTTTGCTGTTAGCTGTGCTACTCACCTCTAACAGATGTTTATCTATGCCTTTTATCTTTGGTCCTGGAACTGGTGGTAGGATAAAGGCCATCATTCTGAAAAAAAACCCAGAACAAACATACCATGTGTAACTATGGGCCCCGTCTCACTATATGTTCTCTCATTTCCTTGGAATGTGACTGAGATTTTAAATGCTTCTCCCATATCTGATCAGTCTCTGTTGGACCTCCGTTTCCTGTCTACCTTTCAAGCCAGGTGATTCACAAAAACACAAAGTACCCTTAGAAGTATTTATAAGGAACAGAACAGCACAAAGTTATTCAACTGGAAAAGTAACACTGCTAATGTCCACTGCTAATGTCCTTTAGTCTCTTAACCTCTTACCACTGTAAATTCATCACTGGCCAAGAAACAGTGAAGTGGGACACAGTTCAGGAGGACTAGGGGGCCTATCTGTGTATACTTGACTGCCAGTTGACTACTGCTCAACAGGATTTACGGTAAATGACTTGGCTTTTCCAACCACAGTTTCTATCTCTTTCTTCTACCCAGACAGTATTTTTTTGCAAGACTTGTACAAAAGAGACATCTTTCTCTTTCAAATTTGATTGAAATTAGCCATCACTTTAATAAATTATTTGGAGAATTGGCAGACAGGTGGGCAGAAAGACAATCTCATAATATAACCTTGTTCACTTTAGGAAATTACAGCAAGACCCAAAGGCATATCTTCTACAGAAGCAGGGATACTCCAAGTGATGTTTGCTGAATTATTTACATGGCTAACCAAGACTGTCAGATCTAATTGAGTCATGTCTTCATCAACTGAGAATTTAGCCTGGTTTCCCTAAGGAGCAGAAATACTTCTTTATCAGTGTAACTGACAGTTTGTAAGAGAACACAAATGCTACAGGAAATTGAGGCAAATATTTGAAGTCTACTTTTGAAAAGTTTTCTGTGATTTTGAACTCCATGCATTTGTAAAATTGGTGACTTACCTGTACCCCTTCAAAATCATTGTCCAGCTCATGATTAAACATATTAGAGATGACAGGACACCAACAGTGATCCACACAACCATATCTTTTACTCTAAAATCTAAGAAACAAAGAGAATTATTTAAGGACATACATCTAGTATGTGCATAGTCAGCATGCAAAAGGTGATGACTTTTATTTTAAAGACTGGCCTAAACTGCAAAACGTGGTATTGAATTTGGAGGGCTTTACCAGCATATAGGGATGCCAACAATCACTGTAATATCTAATAATAAATATAATTTTTACTAATGGTACTGTACAGGAAATAAACTGTCTCAGAAAAATTATACAAAAGTGTTTGAAGAGGAAAATTTTGTTAACAGCCATTTATAGCACTTGGGTTCAGATCCAGTGGTATCAAAACCACAGTCATTTCATTATCAAATACATATCATACCATTCATTAAATGGTGGGTTAAATGACCTAGGACTAACAATTTTAAAATATTTTTATTGTAAAATAACACTTTTTATATTGAAGTATTGATTTCAAATTAATTCCATATAAAGAGTAATAAAAGCTGTTACTGTCTGAAGGCAGTTACCTTTTGCTGCCTGTGTCACAGTTTTAAAGCAGTTACCAGTGTTCTTTTAATTAAAAACTATCATCATGAGAACAAATGAGGCAATAGACAGAAAGGGCATGGTTTAAATAAGCAAAGAAATTTTTTCACCTTCTTAACACCATAAAGTAATGAAGGGGAAAGCTAACCGGGTATGGTGCAAGGATGACAATAATTCAGTTACCTTAGCAACGATGTTCTTGCCTGTCCTAGGGAAAACATGGGATCTGCATGGGTGCCACGAACAGTTAACAAACAAAAATATAACATAAAATTGCATGTAATAACAATTGCTGAAGGAATGCCTGGCCACTCACCAGTAGGAATCTGAATGTACATTTCTGGGCTCCACTCGCTCCATGATCCGTGGTGGTCTGGTTTGCAGTGAATTTGTACAATGTACCTCTTCCCAGGATTTAAACTAAACATTTTACATTGTGTCTGCTGTCCAACAAAAATAGTCTGGAAATTAAACAAACATCATAGCTAAGGTTTTGGTAACGAAGACAGGAATATAAAATGAGTCTGGATAGCATTTCCTAATAATTATTAAGCAGGCATGGAATAATGGTACATTTATTTTATTTCTACAGTTTAGCTTTCTAACATCAGTGGGAAAGAGAACTGGCTCTGGTATACAGTGCAAATTAAACTACTATAAAAACACATCATGAGCATATGGCACATAGGGAGGAACTGTGGTAATGGTGGGAAGTGCAATGGTGAGAGCAAGAGAAAGAGGTAAAAAACAGAGACAGCTGAAGAAAATGCAGGGAGAAGAAGGGAATGTAGAGTTGGTGAAAATTCACAAGGTAGTAAAAAATAGGTCTTTCAATGGCCAGGGGGCTGGGAAGTACCATGGGAGGGGGAAGGAAGGGGAAGATACAGAGATGGAAGTACTGCAGACAAGAAGAGGATGCAGCTAAATACCAATAGCTGGAGTCTTTAATTTGCCACTCAGTTGTCTGAGTTGCAGATTCTGGCTATGGACAATTAATATTATGTGGCCATTAAAACAACCACCTAATGACCATTTATGTAAATTGAAATTATTTTACATAATGCCACTGAGCCTTCTGTCATTAAGAAGTGCTCCTGGTGAAGAACAAATTATCACAAAAGAAACCTGACTAAATCAGAATGAACAGTTTAAACTGTCATGCCAATATGATTAATATAAAATGACCACAACTAAAACCAAGTACTTTACCACCTGCTATCATACAATAACATCTGAAATACCAGTGTTCTCAGTAGGAAAGTACACAAGTGCCTTGGAAAAATGATGAACTACTCAGTGTCCCTGCTTCATTATATTCATGCACACAACCTGGCTGAAAAAATGTAGTTGATCAGAAAACATTATCTAGGAAAAACTTGCAACATCGTTACCTCCCATTCCTCTCCTTCTTCAGGCTTTAGTCGCAATTCATATTCAAGAGTAAGCCATCCAGATCTGACATCAGCTAGTGGAGGTGGAGACCATGTCAGGACCAGATACGGTTTTCTGTTTACTGACTTTTTTAATTCCAGAGTTATATTCACAGGAGGATCTGGCTGTACTGTTAAAATAAAGAACTGTCAAAAAGAGTTTAAATTATTTTTTCCTTGCATCCTAGGAAGAAATATAAAATGATGTGAGTGAAGAGTCATCACCTCCATTGTGTCTAGAAATTTAGAACTGATGCTGCAATACAGAAATCGAGAGTGTGCTGGTAAAGTAAGTATGGATTTATGATTTTGAAAAAACCCTCTGAAGAATAGTAAATATGTTTTGTGTTGAGCTTTGCCTTAATCATTAATCAGCAAAAATGTTTTTTTTTCTTACATTACCATTTATTGTTGCTTTTCCCAACAATTATGTTTCAAAGTTAACATCTTTAACGTTGTGTTATGGAAGATGTGTTTTATGATAACCTTATCAAGATTTGGCATAAATATTTAGAAATGCTGAAAACACAGATGTAGCTGATGAAACTTGCCCCCTCCATCTTTTACATTAAGGAAACACAATAGCATCATCCCAAATGCATATGTAAGGTATTTAAAAGTAAACCAAAACAGCAATAGTAAAAGTTCTGTCTATATCTCAAAAATAAACCAAAATGGAACAAAGGTTTCTGCTCAGTCTTGCAGCTTCTCCAGTTCAAAAGTAGAGCTTCTGTATATATCATGTGTGTATTTTACTGCTATCTGATGCAAAGCTTCATCAAACAAGCAGCCATGGCATAGAGATAAAATATAAAGCCTCTTCTTCAGCAGCCCTTTTCCAGTTGCCAGACTCCTGGCAGCCAGATCCTTGGCAACAAAATGGTTATCAATGATAATGTTCTATTCCCTTAGAAAAAAAAAAAACAACAAATACTTGTCCACAGTCATTCTGTGGAAGAAGTCTGAGAAAGAGATTATCAGTACACTGCCATAAAAAGCACTAATGCAGCTCCTCTTGGGTCTGGAAACTACTTTTTATGTAATCAAATTTAAGTATTATTTGTTAAAAGATCAATTTGATTTCAGTTGCTTGTACAGTGGAAAAAAGATTTTAGCTGGATGATGTTTCTTAGCGTTTGACTGAAAGAAATACAGAAAAACAATACATTGTTATCTGAACATAGTTTCAAAGCTTTTAGCATTTTTATGCTTCCTTTGAAAATAAAATGGTAGAGAGATGAATATTGATTTGTTATTATATCAGAGAAGATCCTCTTTGTACAAGTTTTTAACATGGATATAATACCATATATGAGAAGAGCTGGAATTAAAATTCTTGTGCCAAAACCCATGATTCTGAATTATTTGTTTCCACAGAAAATACTTTTTAACTCTTACCTATGTAAGTCACATCCACGTAATGAGGATCAGAGACATTACTTCCCATTTCATTAGTTGCCCTGACAGTAATATTGTATATAGTCCAGAAAGAAGTGTGCTTTTTATCGAAGTAGCACGAATTGGGGCCTGCAGTTTTGTAATCTGGACATTCATAAACTTTTTCTTCTCTGAAATGAAAGAATCACAGTGATTAGGTTACACAGAATAAAACATGGGACTTCGATTACTAGTATGTCAGCATTATTGATCTGATTCTTCGTGCCTGGTGATGTGAAGAAAATCAGAAAACTTCTTCCAGACTTAAGAGTCACTGGACAATTCCAGAGACTGTAGTAAGCATTTCCCCCCCAAAGTAAAGACTACAAAGCCTGTAGAATTTAGGCTGTTGTAGATGCAGCAATGGGCTAGTAGAGTGAAGCTCTTAATATTCAGAAAGCCATTGTCCACTGCATAGCCCTTACATGTTCCAGAGAGTAAGTAGAAGTGATTGCTGAAGTTTTCCAACCCATCCATTAAAAACTGTGTATTTCCAATGTTGATTTCACATTTACAGGAGTTCTGCAAATTACACTAATATGCTTTCAGAATTTATTTTGGTCTTTCATCACTTGTTAAAAAAAAATCTATTTTGTACCTGACATCCAAATCCATTCCCAAGCTTCCCAAAGTCAAAGCAGGGATAGGAGAGAAAGTTGAATATGTAGTACTTGTTTCCACACTCCTCTGGGATGCACAATGACAACAGGGAGAGTTTTGGCTGTGGACCTCATACTCTGCCCTACGTGGATGGACCAGTACCTGTCTTTTTCCAGTAAGACCTCGCTCACAGCTGACAATTACAGAATTAAGCATCCAGTTAGGTCAGTGCAAGGCTGAGCAGTGCTAGGTGAACCAAAAATAGTTCACAGAACCTAAAAAAGTATACTGACTATTTCTTTAAAATGAATGTTTAGCACTTGATCTAAGTTCCAAAGAAATATTACTACAGAAGCCACATGGCCTATGAATACTAGTGCAAAATAAGCATTATCAGAAGATGAAGATTTCAGTATCTGGTCACTTTGGACAGTTTTGTTTCTAGGGCTGCATGACCGAAGAGTTACAGGACTGTGATTTGTATTGCTTAATAATATGCAGTTGCTGGGCAACGGCAACTTGAAGACAGTCCATCTTTCTGTGCAGAAAAATTCACAGTCACTCACAATAATTCACTAATATTATAAAGAGATCCTACTTCACTTATATACATTCCTGCTTTATCACTATTTTAGAATATGCCACTGGACAAAACCATGTGCTACAGAAAATGACATCTCCCTAAACGCAAAACCAATCAGGGTGGATTTTCCAGGTCTTTCCAATAAAGAATAATTATATACAGTTTATTACCCCTCTTTGCTGTAGAGCAAAGTGTGGTTAATAGGATGTCCTCCATCTGAACCAGGTTTCCACCAACAAGTAAATGTTTCCTTTTCAGGAGAACGGCACTTTATTATGGTAGGCTTTTCAGGAGGTGACTCTCCTATGAGAGATAAAGAAATAAACTGATTAATAAGTTGCATGTATTAGGTCCACCCTGAATTCATAAAACAATGTCAAGCAGAGCACAGGAAAATACAAATAAAGGAAAAGTTTTGCTTTGTAGTAGCACAGGAAAGTAGGGGCTGTTCAGTGGTTCAGGCAACAGCCTCATACTTTCGCCTGGATTCAGAATCCTTTCTCACTGCAGCCATGCTGAAGAACTGTTTTATTTCTCTGACTCTGGCTGTTCTCTGCCCCAAAATTTCATAGGGAGTGCTCAAATACTACCATAGCAGGCTCTATAAAATCATTTAAAATACATTCTGCTACACAGTCTATTTTTTATGCTGTCCTTCTTTCAGCTAGGATGGGGTTAATTTTTTCTCAGTAGCTGGTATAGTGTTGTGGTTTGGATTCAGTATGAGAAAAATGTGGACAGTACATGGATGTTTTGGTTGTTACTGTTATGTTTATCCTAAACCAAAGACATTTTTGTGTCTCCTGCCTTGCCAATGAGGAGGTACAAAGCAGATAAAAAAGGCTGGGAGCAAGAATATCCATGACATGTGACCCCAGCTGGCCAAAGGGATATTCCACACCAACAGAACATTATCCCCAGTACATAAACTGGGGAATTATCTGGAAGTGGGACTGATGAGGGTGTAGGGATGAGATTCGGCATTCGCCAGTTGAGGTGAGGAACTGTATTGTGCGTCACTTGTTTTGTTTTTTTCCTTTTTATTATAATTATTATTATTATTTATCATTATTATTACATTTTACTTTGTTTCAATTACTAAACTGTTCTTAACCAACAGGTTTTACTTTTGATTCTCCTCCCAGTTTCACTGGGGTGGGGTATGGGATGTGAGTGACCAGCCATGTGGTGCTTAATTGCCAGCTGGGCTTAAACCACAACATACAGAAACCATTTTTTTATTCAAAAAGTGTGTTTAAGATTATTCTGATTGTTTAAAAAATACGCTGTCATTTGTTTTGGATTTTAAGTATGAGAAATGAAAAATGTAAATGTTTGCCCATCTGTTTATGTCCTTGCCAGTAATTCTCTTCTGAAGTACCTATGATCTGTCTCCAAAGATACAAAGAAGCAGCTCTCATATTTCCTTGTAGTGTTGTTATGTTCAGTACTCAGGATACTCACTTGATTGCTGCCCAGAAAGTTTTTATAGTCTCAAGCAAAGAGCTTAAAAGTAGGGCAGGGAAAAATGCTTAAATTTTGAATGGGATGGTGCCAGTCAAAACACTGATGTGATTGAAACTTTTGCAATTATGCACTTGTGGCAAAAATATGATCCTATTACATCAATAATAAATATTTTCTACTATGCAGAGCAGAGACATTGATTTTCCAAATTTTTAATTGCCTAGGGCAGATCTGAAAATGGGTAATTTAAAAGATACTTTTCTATTAACAGTACTTCATGTACTTCATGATCAACAGCAATCTTCATGTCAAGTAATGAATAATACAGCTAAGAACAGAAGAAGAAGATTTGAGACAACCTGGCTAAAGTGTCTGGCAACAAGATATGATGCCATGCATATTTAGTGTGCCTACTCAAATCCAAGAAAACACAGATAATGAGTTCAATGTGGTAGTACCTGCAAGTGTCATGCTCTGTTAGACATGCTCTGTTCATATACAAAAACATTACCTGACATCTGTAGCTATGTATAAAATCAATCTAATTTTTAAAATAAGGGACAGGAACAATAAATTATTTAGGCACACTTGCATCAGAAGTGACTTCCTCATACCACTTCATTTGTCATAGCCAGTTTTAGCAGAGGATCTTGAGTGGATCAAAAAGACTAAAGCAATTACACAGAAAGCATAGTAAAATGAACTGAGCTGTTCCCCCAGCACTATGAAGCATCTGTGTGACAAGCCAGGTTTTCAGGGCTACCATTTCGGCACCTTCCACAACATTGAACCTGATAGAATTTAAAAACAATTTACAGAACAGCAATCACCCACTCACCATTGGGGATCTGGATGTTTCTTTCAGAGCTCCACTCGCTCCATTCTCCAAGGTCTAATATGCAACGGACCTGAACAATGTATTTCACCCCAGCTTGTAACCCAGTCACCTTGTAGTGTGTCTGCACTCCAACAGATAATGTCTGGAAAAGAAAATGGACTGGGAAAATAATAAAGAATTGGGACATTTTAACAAGTAAACAATAAAGGAATAGGCTTGAGTTACTGAATTCTGAGAGTCTTGAATTTCAGTTGGTATTTTATAAGATTTGAATTACAGAGGAGCAAAGGTAGTGACTTGGCAGAAAAATCCACTTCAACACTGAGATTCTGATACTCAAGGACATACTTAATTGTAGACTTCCTAGTACTCCATCAGATCCACAACACCAGGAACACTATAGGTAGTCCAGCTCACATAATAAACCCTTGGTGTAATTCTTCTCAGTGGCTTTAAGTGCATTCTCAGGTCCTTTGAATTTCTCTTCAGAACTCTTCAAAACACATAGCTTTCTCCATCATTAAGGTATCAGCAATTTAGGTAGCATTGAGGACACCTGACTATAACTTTAAGAATGATATTTTATCCTGAAAACTCAGCTGTGGGAATACTGAGACCCATTCCTACCATGGGGAATGTCAACGAAAATGCTGTGTGTGAGCAGTACACACCAAAATTTCTGAGTGGTGGGTTGCCTCCAACTGATCACGTTGAAGAGTATGATGACAACTCTCAGCCCAAATAAATAATAATTAGGGAGCAATGGAGAGAATTCTCAAGGTTAAACTGGAAAAGTAGTAATAAATAAACAAGAAAGCTCGTAATAGTGTGTGTTTGGGGGGTAGTGCACTGGAAACTTCAGCAGTAGCTGAAGCATAGTTTGATGCTCTCAGAAGTTGTTCTGCCAGCATCATGACCTCTGCCTGGGCCAGCCAGAGCAGCCTCCCTCTCTGATGCTGTGAGGAGCTGCTCTCCAGACAGCGTGGGCTGCATCAGGCAGGAAGCCACACCTGGGTGTCTGCACGTGACCGCGTGGCCCCTTTTTCACTGATGTGTGTCTTAGCAGACTGTGAGAAGGGACATGAGTTCACATGATGTTAAAGCGTTCACGTCACCCACAGAGGTGGGTATAAATAGGAGAGGGAGGGATATGCTTGTAACCTACCCTTCCTGAGAGAGGGGAATTTCTGTATATAGTGTGTATATGGCTGGGACTAGTTGCAGAAATGCGTTTATAAATTTGTAGATACCTACTAACATTTTTGAGTGCCCAGGGCTGTGATTCATCTATTGCATTGCTGAGTGATTGCTGAATGCTGCATAGTTAAGTGATTAATTGTTAATTAAATTTAATGAATCAATAAACTGTTTTGATCCAGATTTGTTTTAAACTATATGAACTGCACAGTCTTTTACTGTGACACTTTGGATCAGATACATTGATAAACATTATAAATAAATATCAGTGGACTAAATAGGGTTTTGTAGTATATGACATAAGAATGATAATGCAAATACGTTAAATTTCACTGTTCTACAAACCACTACATTATGTTTCTTTCCTTAGTAAGATTTGGTTACATTAATTTTTCTATCCTTACAGAAACTAAAGTTTTTATAATATCAGTTAAATTGAGACAAGAGAACTCACTGAATAGAGCATTTATACAATAAATATACTTTTCCATTACCTCCCACTCTTCCTTTTCCTCAGGTTTAAGTCGTAGCTCATAGTGATATACATGTGAATTAGAGCTGACAGCAGCTAACGGAGGTGGAGACCATTTTGCCCAAAGGTATGTTATGCTAGCAGATGTTTTTGTTTCTAGAGAGAGGTTCACAGGAGCATCTGGCTGAACTGTACAAATGAATGAAAAGTGTGCCATTAACAACTAATTTTCTTTCAGAAGAGGCACCTCCCTTATGGTTTTGTGTTTCATCACATTAATTTCAGATCATTCAGCACTTCTGTAAGGGAACAGTACAATAGCCTTTTATTTTTCCTTCCTCCCTAGCAAGTTTAACCAGCTAGTGATCTACCAGTATCAGCAAATCATAGACTTTACTCTGAACTTATTAGACTAAGGAAATCAAATCATAATTTCATTAGGCCACTCTTGCAAAATTAAAATGTCAGATATTTCATAGCTAAAACGACAAAGTACATTATCGTTACAATGTGTATATCATGTGTATGCAGAAAGCAGAACGGAGTCAGGAATATAAAATACTACAAAAAGCCTGTAGAATGCTCAGGCAGTTATTTTTACCCTCCTGAGACTTCAATGCCAGCAGCCATAAAGATGTTCAAATTTGGAAAATTTAGGTAGCTCATGAAAATTTTATAATCTGCATTGAGTCTAACTGAAATACTGGAGACAGCGAGAAACTGCAGCCGATTTTTAAGCCAAAGTTAAAACGACAATAAAATATGTAGTTAATTTATAAGTAAAATGCAGTTTTCATATAAATTTAAGATGCGTATTTTAGATCATCTGTAGATAAACACTTCTCCATATCAAGTTGCACATCATGAGGAAAGCAATCTTTCATCACTACTTGTTCTGGCATTAAAAACTGCATACATCTCCAACTAGCTTGTTTTCCGTTTTATTCTTCTCTTTTTACCTATGGAGGTTACATCCACATACTGAGGGTCTGAGCTGTTACTTCCCATCTCATTCGTTGCCATTACAGTGATAATATATGTTGTCCAGGGATTAGTGTGGTTTTTATCAAAGTAGCAGGAATTGGGACCAGACGCTTGGTAGTCTGGACATTCATAGATTTTTTCTTCACTGAAATAGAATGATTTAGAAGTTAAAAGTTCACAAAATAAAGCAAAGCAGGCAATATTCTAGTAATGGCCTAGGTTCAGCAGAGAAATTTGAAATGTTTATATATAATAATATTATTTTTATATATAGATACATAATATAATTATATTGCATGACAATATAATAATTGTATATAATATATATAATAGCACCTCTGGGAAACATTTTGGTGTCAAATGTTATTGCCATAAGTGCTCCATAGCTATTTTTACTGCAGTTTTTCTGGATTGAGAGTGCTCTCACTCCCTTCTTTTATACATAGGAATGTCAACAAAAGAATGGAAAGAGAAATTTCCAGAGACAGCACAAGACCATTTTTAACAATACTTATAAGCAAGTAAAAGGGAAATTAAAGACACTCACTTAGACTAAGTAAGAAAAGTTGCTAAATATCTTCTTTGCTTATTACCCCTGAAATTCATCAGATGGGCCCAATGGCAGAGGCCTGTTTTATTGATTAGTTTGTTTTCAGCAAGACCACAGTATCATTTAGGCTGGAAAAGACCTCCGAGATCATTCAGTCCAACTTTTGACCAATCTCCACCTTTTCAACTAGACCATGACACTGAGTGCCACATCCAATCATTTCATGGAACACCTCCAGGAATGGTGACTCAATCACCTCCTTGGACAGTTAATTCCAATGCTTAAACACCCTTTCCATGAAGAAATTCTTCCTGATGGTGAACCTGAACTTCCCCTGGCACAGCTTGAGGCCATTTCCTATCATGCTGTCTCTAGTTACGTGAGAAGAGGCCAACCCTCATCTCACTACGACCTCTTTTCAGGTGGTTGTAGAGAGTGATGAGGTCCCCCTGAGCCTCCTTTTCTCCAGTCTAAACACCCACACCTTCCTCAGTCGCTCCTTATAGGACTTGTACCTGAAGACCCTTCCCCAGCTCAGCTGCCCTTCTCCAGACTCACTCCAGCACCTCAATGTCCTTCCTCAACTGAGGGGCCCAGAACTGGACACAGCACTCCAGGTGCGGCCTCACCAATGCCCGATCCCTGCTCTGGCCTGCTGGCCACCTTGTTTGTGACACAAGCCAGGATGCCATTGGCCTTCTTGCCCACTTGGGCATGTCCTGGCTCATGTTCAGCCACTGTCAACCAGCATCCCCAGGTCCTTTTCTGCAGGGCCATTTTCCAGTCATTCTTCCCCAGTCTTGTAGTGTAGCCTGGAGTTATTGTAACCTAAGGGCAGGACCTGGCACTTGGCCATGTTGAACCTCATCCCACTGGCCTTGGCCCATGAATCCAGCCTGCCCTGATCCCTCTGCAGAGCCTTCCTACCCTCCAACAGATCAACACTTCCTCCTACCTGGTGTCATCTGTGAACTGACTGAGGATGCACTTGGTCCCCTTGTCCAAACCATCAATAAAGATATTAAACAGGACTGGGCCCAACACTGATCCCAGGGGTACACCACTGGTGACCAGACACCAACTGGATGCAGCACTGTTCACCACCACTCTCTGGGCCTGGCCCTCCAGCCAGTTCCTAACCTAGCAGAGAGTGACCCTGTCTAAACCACGGGCTGCAGGAGTATCTTTTGGAGACAGCGTCAAAGGCTTTGCTGAAGTCCAGGTAGACTACATCCACAGCCCTCATCCACTAGGTGGGTCACCTGGTCATAAAAGGAGATTAGGTTAGGCAGAACCTGCCTTTCCTAAGTCCATGGTAGCTGGGCCTGAATCCCTTTGTTGTCGTGTATGTGCTGTGTGGTCAAGCTCAAGATGATCTGTTCCATGACCTTTCTGATGTTAATTTATCTGATTCTTAACATGATCATCATCACAACTATCTCAAAAGAAAAAAGCTCTTATCAGTTCATGGTCTCTTACAAATTACCTTTCTATGGGTCTTCAGCTTTTTCAGGAGAGCGATAGTTTTCTACTCGATTAAAGCTGAATTGGGTGATGTACTCACAGCCTACTCTAGGTATGAAGAATTACACAGACCCCAAGCATCAGCTGATGTGGTTCAAGAATGCAGGTTAGTCTCACTGTTATGCTCTATACAATTAATAATAAGGTCTCTTAGTTTCCAGGCAGTGTCGTCACAGTTCTCAAAGAAAACATGTGAGTAGAGGATAGTACCTGAGAGACAATGAGCCTAGAAATGCAATTGTGGCCCAGATCTGGACTGCCTGGCAGTGTCTGGGTTCAGCAGATTTAATGAAATGGATAAGCACTCCTATCCCTCCGTAGGCGGGGCTGTTCTGGGCAGTGACATATATAGCTTGAAATGCTCCTTAAAATTTGTTTTGATGAAGACTGAAATATCAGAGCTTTAATAAAATAAAAGCTCTTAGATCATTGTTGAGTGTGGTAACTTTATTAAAGGTTGCATCTTTCCTGCTCAATTAATACCAATGATTCGGAGTTTATTTAATTGAAGCAGGGACATCTGAGGCTTTACCCAGCACTTCTTCAGTGGGATTTTATGCTAGATGAGTTTTAGTAAGGACAGGCTGAAGTTTTGGGACTGGCAGTGGTAATGTTTTCTTCTTACAAGGGAAGGCAGTCATCTCAGGCAGCCCTTGTTGGCCATCTGAGGTTAACACAGATTCACAAAAACAACTTTATAAATTAATGTTATCGTTCCCTTATTCTGTCATAACCATCACTTGAACACTTACAGAATACGTATGCACCACTTGTTACCTGTCCTTGCTGTAGAACAGGGTGTAATTGGTAGGAAGTCCTCCATCCGGGCCAGGCTTCCACCAACAAGAAAAGGTTTCCTTTTCTAGAGAACGACATCTTATTATCTTAGGTTTCCCAGGGTACGACTGACCTAGCAAAGTGCAAAAATCCAGTTAGTTATACTAGAGGTGGACAGTGGTTTTGGTTGTTATTGCTGAACAATGAGCCCAGGTAGCAAGGAACGCTTTTTTTGAAGGCAATAAAATCATGTGAAACTATCGACTGAATTGGGCAAATAAATTTGCCTGGAAAAAGGATCAAAACTCTCAGAAAAGTACATATAAATATATAAAAAAATATAAAAATATATTTTTACCTCAAACTTCTAAAGCAACTACTAAAATTATTTTGCTTCTCTTTTTAATATGAAAATTTAATTTTTGCCTAAACTCAAGAAGTGTATATTTATCTCCAAAGCAAACTGCAGTGACTGGAAGTAAATACATGACCTTTGGCTTTTTTTCCTAAAACACTGAATTTTTTTATCTATCTTTAAATTTCACCTTCAACTTTGCAACAGAACTAAAATTCCACTATTTGTGCATAGTTAGGGTAAACTACAGGTTAGACAAAAAGAAAGCAATCAACAGGCTAGATGATTTTTTTTGTGTACTGGCAACCTGAATGTATTCATTAATTAGTTGGATATTCCCTGGTAATCCAAATACATTTAGGAATATTTCTTGTTAAGACTACCTGTCATTAACTTATATTAAGAACACACACTACTAATTTACATACATTTTGACACAAAAAGCATGCAATCTTTCAACTTAAGCTTACCTTTATTTTATTAAAATTCCATATCACTATCTCAAACAGTGTGACTATTCATATGATGCTAATTACCAAGAAGGTGACAAGGATGAAATAAATGTAGGGATGGAGTGCGTGCCTTTCATCGCTGCCACCACACAATCCTTAAATTAATACTACATATAAGAAAATGACTCGAGCCATTTTCAAAATGCCATAAAAAACTTCAGAAGAAAGTAATTTAAAAAAGTTCAGGCTCCACCGGTGGTCAGGATAGATTGGGTAAAGCCTTATACTTTTCTGAAGATAGTGTTTTAAGGAAAAACAAGTGTTTCAGGAAGGGTTGTACTCACCAGTCAGACCTGCTGTAGTCAGAGCAAGCTGCAAAATAATTTGAACTGATGAAATTAATCTCCACTTCATGATGTCTGCCTCTCCTCAGGAGGAAATGTCAGATCAGGGGCTCACTGAAAAACACACCGTCAAGCAACAGTCAATAGCAATGCTTAACGTATCATATGTATGACTTGACTTGATCAAAGTCCTTTTTGAATTGCAGCTAATTGGTTCTTGTTCTCTCTCAAAAAGGTGCGGCAGCACCTACAGTTCCACTTCAGAAGCTGAAAACCTGAATCCCAGAGTAGCAAGAAGGTTTTTCCAAAGGTCTTGGAATGGTTAGCAGTGCTAGGATTACAGTTTCATAGCATTAACAAATCTTGCATATTTTTTTGATATCTTGGGTTACCTGGTGCTTATCTTAGAGTCCTAACTTTTGCAGTCATTAATTTACCTGAGAAACCAGCCTTTTGGTAACAAAATTACACTTTTATCCCTATTGATACAAAGAAGATGTTAACATATTTGAACTCTGAAAGTTCTGAGAAGAGAAGGCAAATAGAAAAGGTCTGACATTTATCTAGAAGGTTTTGATTTTTGATCTAGTCTCCTAACTTCTGAATATTTGGGACTGTCGATGTTGAATTCAGGATCACCTGAGCTTGAAGAATGCTACCGTTTCTGTGCATTCAATTAATTGTTTTTACTGCATTTGATTTTGCAATGAAGTGGAAACGTTAAGATGAGAGAAAAGAAACCAAGGGAAAAGTGACATAATGACACAGCTAGTTTACTGTGTGAAAATGCAAGATGGGATCAATTATCCCTCTTTCTTCAACTTGTAAAGGCTAGTGCTGTAGAACGGCAGAAAAACACATGTGCACTTGGAAAGCCACCAGCTGTGACAAAGAGCCCGTCCCTGCACTGGGCTGACACCACTAGATGTCCTCAGAATTCAGGCTATAACTCTGGGTGCTCTGGAGACCCCGTTGTTGCTAAATCTCTTTGCTTGGCCTGAAGGAAAGACAGTACCACTTAAGGCAAACCTGCTGTTTCTCCCACCAGTATGCTTCCTGCTTGGAGATGATGACTGCAGTCAGCTATTAGCTTCTCAGTAGCCAGCCTCACTCCTTGAAACTAAAGAAGAACAATTTACTGGCTAAATAGCAGGCTGCTTATCTTAGCTTTCCACCACCAAGCACATCTGACAGGTATTTGTACACTTGCAACCCATCCAGTGCAGCACAGCATGGGAACAAGCTGTATCTTTGGTCAGGAAAAATTCTTTGCGGTTTATCAGATGACTCAATTTTCAGCATGCAACTCATTTTCTGTATCAAGAAACTATAATCCATCATCATACAAATGTTTTTCAAGCACAAAGGCAAATGAAGTATCAGTTAATTTAACTGAGTCTAAAACATGTTTACTGTGGATAATGAAGGAAATAACAATAGTTGGCTAACTTTCCACATACATACCACTTCCGAATATCCAGGCACACTTCATACCCATAACTGAAGTACACGCTAGAAAATCACATCTGGGCTAGTTTTAAACTCACTCAGAGCATTCTGTACATATGCAGCCAGTGGAGAGAGAACCACCTAAATATAAATTCCAGTTTTGTGTAAGCACATGGAAATTTTATTACTGTAAACAAATGACAGGCACAAATGTGTTTACATTTAGAAATTACCTGAAAACTTGGTGCTATATAATGAGGGACACAGGTGACTGTGCTCATACAAGGCACATTCTTCTCAAGTGACCATGAAATAATGAACTATAAACAGTAGCTATTTCATGTACATTTGAAATATTTTGCTGTTTCTAAAAATAGATGAAACATTTGCAAAATACAGCACTTCAAACTCAGACTCATACTGTGATTCCCTATAAGGAACTGGTACCATGATTCTTTTTTTACTTTTACATGCACACCTTTTCTGTGTGAAGAATTGACAGGTAAGAAAAACTGATTACAGTGGCTAAAAGAATGAAATTTTTCAATACTACAAAGGAGAGGTATCAAGAAAGATCTCTATTAGAGCACTCTTGCAAGTAAAATGGGATAATTTTGGAAACTGAAGACCTAAAGAACCAAATTAATAGAAAGAGAAAGAAATTAATGCATTTAAAACCAAGTGCTTTTTCCTTGGGGGCATTTGAAAATGAGATGATTGTGAATCACTTCTGCAATGTGGCTGTGAAAATGAACAGGAGATATACAGGGGAGGAATATGGACCTATTAGTGCCACACAGTAGGCTCTGCGTACAATTCTAGTCACCTATACTTGGAAAAAAACCAGACCAGATTTAGAATAGATTTAGAACACAGCAACAATCATGACACAGAGGCTGTCTCATGATGGCGATTTAAAAGAATTGGCTTTGTACTCCATGCAAGGGTGGTTGTCGCCTATAAACGTAGCAGGAGATAAGCACCAAAAGAGGGAAAACAGGAATGTGTAAAATAAGTATGTTTCCATGGTTGCCTGGTATTTGGAATTTGTGATTCAAATAGAGTTTATATGGCTTCTGAAGAGATGTCTTTTTTTTTTTTTTTTTAAATACTTGCTTAAATAAAATAGATAACACCCCCTTCATCATAACTGTATCAAAAATGCATCATCTCCCCTATCTATGACATGAAAATGTTTCCATAAAAGGGCAACTAGCATTTCTGAAGATGCTATAAGGGAATGCCTCAGTTTTAGGTCTGAATGCATTCTTTTATAAGGGATACAGTGGACACTGATTTGCCACAAAGTCATGCAAAACCAAGGGTTGAGTAACTGATAATTAAAGGATCATATGCCTCCTTTTGAAGGTTTGATTTAATTCCAACGAAGTCATTGCATTCTGACATTCCAGCTGAATTTCTCCCTTTTAACACAGCTGTTATATAGTATTCAACAGCTGCACATCACACACTGGAAAACAGTGCTCCTTGATGGAAATGGAAATTATTACAGCAGTGTTAAAATGCACAGAAGAGTTAGATGTTCCTGTAAAATAACGCTACTCTGGGACTGATAATATAATGAAATTGTAGGTTTGAAAACTGTGCTGACAATGCTAATAGATGAAGCCGAAAGCTAAACATCAGTACTGAAATCAGGTGCTGTGGAGCATGGTTGAGAGACAAATGGTCTTGCCCTAACTGACTTTTTGTACTTCTGTTCTTTTCTTTCTTTCTTGGCTTTGCTGACGGACAAATTTCTTGAGATTGTCAGAGGAGTCTTTACTCAGTTCTGCACAGATGGAAAAATGTTCTAGCTGCAATGCTTTCAGGCTTGCAGGAACAGGAACAACTGTGTATCAGCCAATGGCAATGACATTATGTCCATCACAGGTTCTGCTTTTGCGGCTAAGTAAATCAAAAGCCAAAAGTACTTTACCAAAATGTACTGAAAAAGTTTCACATTCCTACTAGTCATGATGATAAACAATGTTCATCTTTCAGCCTGGGGGAAGGCAGATTAAGGAGTTCGCAAAACACTAGAGTTCATTACCATTTGAAAGGCTTAACCACAGCTATATGAAACCAAGCACAGATAAAGAACAGAGTAAAGCAAGTATGTGACAGTCTGTTTGACCATCCAGAACATTCAACTATACTGTGGATACTGCATCAATCTGCCTTCCCACGCAGAGATCTCAAATGTCAACACAGATACATGTTCCTAGCCATGATTTGAGCACTGTTATTGCTAGATGTGTTTCTAAATGACAGTGATGATTGAATCATACTGTAAATTAAAAGTCGTAGATGTGCAGTGTGACCAGGGATCTGCTTTCCCTCTCTGAATGAGCCCTAACTGGGTGTCTCAGAACTCTCCCTCAGGCACCCAGTATGGCCTTCATGGTGATGTAAAGGTTCCAGAGAAGATAGGGAGTTCAGACATGTCTCTGATCTGAATATCTTGTGACTGATTCCAGGTGGCTACTTAGCACATAGCTTCCGTAGAGTACTTTGTGAGGATGCTTAGTATCTGCTGTTGGCAATGTAAGGTAACCTTGACATCCAGTTAATTTATTGGGACTAAGGACTTCATATTTCTGTGTTGCATAAAGTGGGAGCAATGTAAATGTCTTTTAGATTTCACCCGAAAAGCCTATATACAGGTGATAATGTATTTTTCCTAAATTTCTCTCCTAAACAAACCACCTCCTAACAACTCTTTGCAGCCCCTCCTTTGATTACCAGTCAAGATCTGATGATAAATGGAACAACTTCCCTCACCCCTGGAGATATGCTCCTCCATCTGAAAGATTTGATTCATTTTTGAAAAAGAAAAATCATGAAAACACAAATTCTTGAAAATAGTTTAGACCCTTACCTTCTTCATCATAGTATTTATGCTCTTAGCTCCTACTGATTTTACAGAACTGAGTGTGAAACTCTCCTAAAAACTCTCACCATCTAAATTGACCAAAAAAAAAAAAAAAAAAAAGCAAGCCATGACAAGAAGAAAGTGCCATTATCCCTACTTTACCGATGGGAAACTAAAACAGAATGACCAAGTGCTTTGCTCAGACTCACATTAGAAGTTTAACAAAAGCTAAAAACTGATCCTTTACTAAAATTTTTCTTTTCTTTTCTAAATACCACCTCTACTGCCCTTGTTTTCCCACTAAAACATGATTTAGCTAACAATAGCAATCTTTATCTACCACTTTCACAGTCCCCGAATGTTCCATTTTCTTCCCTGGTGGTTTGAATGTTTAGCCATGATTGCAAGATTATTATTTTTACAGCTGTCTTTTACAGAAAAGAAAACCATAAGCTCTAAAGAGTAAAATTTTAGAGCCTGAAAGCTAGAATTTACATTAGAACTTGAAATATGATGGAAATTTATCTCTACCAATTACCAAGCCCAACTCCACAGTTATCTTCCTACAATAATTTTGAATATTCTTTATATATAGAATAGTCATGAAATATAAAGTTGAATTTCCTACCTAAAGGATTCATGTCTGTAAGGAAGTTTTTTATTCTTCTCTTTCATGCATGTCAGATCACTTCATAGGCTGCAAAAGAAAAAGAATTCTAGGATTAGTATATTGCCGGAAGTATCACTACTTTATTCCTAAAACAGAGAGAGAAAAAAAGGTCACTCTTTGTATTAGCTGCTTTAGATACTGAAACTCTAAGTCAACACATTTAAACACTGAGAGCAATAGAGACTTAGGTAAAATACTGTGTTATTGCACATGCTTTCCTTTATCTGTTTCAATAAAAGCACAAAACTTCATAGCAACTTCAGAGGCAGTTTAAACTTACTGGTAGACTGTGCTAGGCTACTCGAAGGCTAATCAGTATCTACACAGGCCAGGCCAGGCCAGAATCAGATAAAAACTGACAGCTCTAGCAGTGTAATCAGTGAAAATGGGATGCAGGGAATGAGCTTCACCTGACTGCCAAAGCACAGTCCTTGGTGCAACTCACCGAACAAACCCCCTTCCCCACACGCCTCTTTGACTGAAGGAGGTATAGCACTCATTAAGGGATGCCTGAGGGGAAAGAATGTGGGGAGGAAAGGAAAGGATCAAAGTGGACTGCGGAGAAACAAACGTGGAAAAATAAGAGGAATAAAGAGGTCAGTTCAGTGTAAACTGGTGGCTTGTCAGACTAACATGTATGCCTGATCACTGTGGTCTACCCTATGCTCTCATTAAATCCTATTTCTAACTATCTTCTGACTGGGTGGACTGTTCTGAGTGATACTTTTGGATGCTAGGGAACCTTCACCTGGATTAGACAGTGGAGAAGAGAGGGATTGGAAACCTCCAGGCTCAAATGCAGCTCCCACAACTGGGGAGACCATGGGATCTGCGGCCAGCCACTGGGTCACCTGAGCATCCAAAAGGTGAGCATCCAAAAGCAGCTAGTAGAGTGATCCATTTTTTGTGTGCAAATGCGCATACATATGTGTAAATGTATATGTTACATGTAAATGTCAGGGCTTCACTGATATGTGTTGCCTCTGTGTGGTTTCCGTGCCCATGCACCCACGCTCTGGGAGCAGCCGTTCAGCTTTGCTACAGGCAGAAATTGAGGATATGGACCTAAAGCAGCCTCACATCTATGGGATTACCTGATTCAACTGGCTCTAACAGACCGACATGCAATGTCTTACCAAAAAAACCCTACCATGTTTAACTGCCTGCTCTTTTTCATTCCATCCAAACACACTATTCTGTGAAGAAAGAATTTAGATGAACTTCAGCGGGCAACTTATCTGCCAGAGCAATAAAAACTGTTTAATTCATTAAATTACTAGCTTTGAAATTACTAACTTCGTCATACTATTTCTTACAGAAATCTCTCCATAAACAATTTGAAATAAAGTAGAATATTTTCTAACTAACATTAAGAATATACTGTGTCTCCTGGAGACCAGGTGGAAAGATATATTACTCAGTTACCAGGGTATTCTTTTGTTTGGCTCCATTTCAGTAAAGCTAATGAGAGCAATAAAAATACCATGAAGTTATTTGGCAGCTAGACATTATGCCATTACAGAGGAACGGATTTAATTGAGGGCGATAAATGGTTTCTTTTTTATGTGCATATTTAAAATGGCATCAATAACATACAACTGAATATGGCAGAAATAATGTTTGCAGTTACTCAACTGTGACACAAGGTGAAATGTAGTTTAAAGATGGAGCTCAATAAATGCTTTCTGCTTTAGAGAGGACAGAAATCTGGTTGACAAGTGTGCATGCTGGGAACACTGTTTGGCTCAAAATTGACTAAATAGAATTTTCTCAAAATTCTGCCTCATAGATCTAGATTGCTTCACAGAGACATTTTAAAAATAATGCAGTTGCTTAACACTTAAAGGGAAGCCTAGTTCTAAGAGAAAATGAATGTATGGTTATGATCACTAAATAAAAATAACACTTTTTCTGGTTTCTACTACTTGGTACTACATCAAAACATATAGTTCTATCCTACTAGAAATTCTTTTTCTGATTTCAAGACTGCCTTCATCAGTTAGTGATGTTATGAGTTAGTGACACATCCTTACATATTATGACTGACATAAAATGTGTTTTTTATCAAAGTTGCAATAGTGCCATAAGCATTGGCTTCATCATATCACTGACTGGAAAGGATCATGATAGAATAGACCTCAACCTTCTGCATTAACCAGGGCAATGACTTTCATCCAAGTATTTCCACATCAAAAAACCATTATTCAAATAATATTTACTGTGATAGTCCTGAGAACAAAGACAGAATCCCACTGTATTAGGTACTGTACAAAGAAGAGTTTCTGTTCTTAAGATCCAAAAATGTAAGTAGCCTATTAATCATACAGAATGGAAGACAGGGATCTAAAAAACAGGTCAAAACCTGACTAATTTTTCTTTGAGACTAAAAATTATTTTCATTGTGAAATATTTTCAAAATATCATATAAACTGGAAACTGCCCATGAAGGATCAGTTTTAGAAAATAATTCCAGAATGCCACAAATTCTTTTTCAAACAAAACTAATGCATGCAAATTTTCAAAATTCCAAAATAAATATCACCAAATATCAACATCAAGCATTTTGTTTTGAAATTTACCAGTAGAATATTTTCTAAAATCTAATCAAATAATTGCAGTATTTTTTCAACTTCTTTTTTTCCAGTGAAATCATGTTGTGATGAAAAATTTCTGATAATCTTTAATTATAGACAGAATTTCAATGAGTAATGCAATGGCATGAAACTCTTGCTATTTTGACATTTCTAGGAGGAGATGCTGGTGTAAAGGTGTGGAGGTTTATTGCAGAGAGACTAAAATTATGAAAACTTCAGAGGAAGTGAAGGAACAGGACTTGAAAGTAGTAAAGGAACACAATAATGGAGAAAAGGGTGAGAGGTTAGAGGGAATAAGACAATGAGGAAGGACACAGAAGGGGGAAAGAGCAAATAATCTGTTTGAAGCAGGCAGTAAAGGGTTGGCTGAGCTTGTAATTTCGATTGTACTCCATTATTCCATTTGAGTTGCAAAACTCCACCCACTGGATGCCACCCCCAAAGAGCCTTTTCTTGGTGAACACAGGCAATGGGGTTGGGTGGAGGAGCAGCATCTCCTGGATCCTAGTGCCTGCAAGCATCAGCAGAGTAATGCTGAAGAAGGATGTGACTTTAGCTCTAGAGCAGTTTCTTTAGTCTCTCTCACTGAAACAGCCCATTTTGGCTGAGTCTGAGTCTGGAGTCTCTCTGCAAACCTTTATGAATGTGGAAAGACTCTAAGAGAAAAAACCTGGCTGCAGGGGAGCAAATGTTCTTCTTCAATCATAAACATGCTCAGCAATTAACAATATCAGTGGGAGCAGAGAATAATAACTGTTTTCTGTTTCAGTGTTCTCTTTTTCAGGAGGTCCTCAGTATGAGGTTGTAAAAGTAGCTGTTTCTTTGTCTTTTTCCAAGTACATATTGTACATTTACACTTGAATTGTTTAAGTGACTGTAGAGTTACTCTTTAAAAGAACACAATTACCAAAAATTACCACTCCAATCAAACTGATAAAACCACTCAATGTCCTATTATTTCCCAAACATATCCCCCAAGCTTCATACTTGTTGATAAAAGAGCTTTGTGGTTGCATGCTAAAGGCCACCACTAATGCCACAAACAGATAAGTGGCACACTGGTTAGCTAAAGGAATGAAACAATGTTATCCTGATAATCTAAAACTAATCATTTGAGAGAAATTGTTGACAATAATGGGAGTACCACAATATTTACTCATGGGGAGAGTCTTATTAAAAGTTAAATGTTCAAACTTACGTGCTAAACCAGTAATAGTATCAATACTGCTCTATCATAACTCTATTAAGTTCTACATAGATGGTCCTCTTCCATAAAAAAAATTAAAAAAAAAATAATAAAAAGTTTTGCAGTGGAAGAATACTAAAGCTCCTGAAAGTTGCATTCTGAGGGAACTGAATTCACCTTTGATCAGGAGTACAAATTTCCTGTCTGATTTCTTCACGATGAATACATAAACTGAATGAAGTAGAGCACTAACCTGATCTACTCCCCATCTTCATCCCAGGCTGCTATTCCTTGGAGACTGTCAGCCACAGTGAATTGTGGTTTGGATTTTTCTTTTCTTTTGCAGTATAAGGAAATGACCCCGAGGTTGCAGACTGTGAGATTTTTATGTGCTTGTTTACAGAATAAAGACTAACACCGCAATCTCTGGAGGTTAAAGGTAAATTTATTAATGTACTCATTCATTAACCCATTCATTCATTAACTCATTCACTCAGCTCCTTACAAACTGCAATGACAACACTGTGTCTCCTACAGCTGAATGTGTTTCTTACAGGTAATATTTGCATCTCTGACAGTAAATAAGCATCTGCCAAGAATCTATTTGAAGGAATTAATTTTGCAAAGAAAAAGAAAGCTTCATAGTGCAGCAAAGGCAAACAAACAGCTTCACAAACACATCAACTAAATATGGGATATTAGGTTTCAGATTATGGGTAGTGTTTAGTTTTAGCAAACCCAGGACATAAGAATGCCTCTCCCTTACCTCTTTGTAACACCAAACGTTCCCATAAAATTTAACATGAATATTTCAGTTTGCTCTACTCCTCTGTGGAGTTTGCACACTTCTTGGTTAAATAATAAAGAAATAGCTACTTCACAGAATTTGGAGAAGAAAACATTTTGAAGATTAAAAAGTATATTCTGTTCTAGAGCAAAATCTACTTTAACACTTTTCTTCAGTACATTAATGCTACTTGGTGGAAAAAAAAGACTCAGAATGAAATGAAGGAGTTTTGGTTACAGCAGGTATCAATACATCAGGTTACACCTCTTTTTTTCAGCAAGTGTTCTTGATTTACTGTATATTGTACAGCTTCAGTGGCTGTGAAATTTCTCCTTCTTTGCACTAGTCTCAGATTGGATCTACAGTATGTACAATAATTACTAAGTTTTATAGGCCTCATTATACTCGGTAATGACTTAACCTTGGAACACTGGAGTCAACACTAGAGTCCTCTGCCTTTGAAATGACATGCTTCTTCAAGATTATAAAACACATTCAATTTAGGGGAAGTTGTGAAGTGGGAGCTACTTGCAAGCAAACCCACCTGATTTTCACCTAAAAGAAACTGACAAAAATTCGAAAGTTTCAGTAACTGAAGGTAGACAAGGATTAATTTTGTTTATGCCCAAGCATCTGAAATGTCAGACCTGCATCTTTTAATCAGACAAAGGCTATCTCACAAAAACATAACCCCCCCCTTCCAATTTGAAGTTAATAAATCTGAAATAGCAATCACATTTCTTTTAGAAGTATTTAATATTTACAAGGAATCACAGAAAAGGCATAAGCATCAGGAACAATAATGCTAGCCCTCTGTAGGGTGGACTTCAAGGGACATTGCAGTAAATTAGGAAATTTTAGTAAAAGCTGAAATAATTTTAAGTATGGTAATTTAGATCACTAGAAATCAACTATCAGCCTCTGTAATTAACCTCAATCCATTTTGTTTCATATGCCAGTACACTCAACTTCAATTTGTAGTTTTCTTGTAGGCACCCAGTTACCCAAGTATATTTCACATGGTAGAAACAGTCATTTTGTGTGTAATCCACTATATTTCTTCCACAATCCCTGAAATAAAAACCTTATGCTGACATTTATGAAATGGCAGGAGGAAAAAATGCTGTAACTGTGGGTATTACTTTAGGTAATAACAACAAGGCTTTTAAATCCTTGCTTGCATAAAGGCTGACCTTTTCAGTTGATAGAAAAGTAATTTCTGTTGAAACTTGGATCCATACTTCAATCATTACTGTTACCTGTATCTTTCCAAGTTGCCTTTTCAGTGATGCCTTTTATGTTCATATGTATGCATTTGCTTGGCCCTAGGTCACAGCACATTTTATATAATTTAAAGGGAAAAATCACTGAAGAATAACAACCATGGTTTAAATTCATCTTTTAATTTAATCCTTGAGTAGCTCCACTGACAGTATGTTGAATATATGATTGGACACTGTTAAAGATAGTGGCACCACCTTTCCAAATGCAATTTGGACTGTTGTTTTTTTTTTTTTTAACTGGCCGTGGTAGAAATGTTGAGCCAAAACAGTTTAGATCTCTGTCTACCTTGAGGTCTGCTTCCACTTGAAGTTCGTGCATCCTGCAGACAGTTGCAGCTCTGACAAGGCTGCCGATACGCCAGTCTTGTGTGACCCTCATCAGCACACAGAACAAAGCAGACGTAAAGCAGCTCAGAATTATTAAGGTTGGAAAGGATCTCTGAGATCATCGAATTCAACCTTTGATCAATTACCACCTTGTCAACTAGATCATGGCACTAAGTGCCACTTCCAGTTGTTTCTTGAACACCTCCAGGATGGTGACCACCACCTCCCTGGGCAGCCCATTCCAGTGCTTGACAACTGTTCCCATGAAGAAATTCTTCCTGATGTCCAGCCTAAACCTCCCCTGGCACAGTTTGAGGTCATGTCCTCTCATCCAGTCATTGGCTTCCTGGAAGAAGAGACCAAACCCTACCCACATACAACCTCCTTTCAGGTAGTTCTAGAGAGTGATAAGGTCCCTCCTGAGTCTGATTTTTTTTCAAGGCTAAACACCCCCAGCTCCCTCAGCCAATCCTCATGAGACTTACTCTCTAGACCCTTCCCCAGCTCCACTGCTCTTCTCTGGACTCAAGAACACAGAAAATATTAGGTATCTAAGAACCAGCCAAGAAAGTGATTAGGAGAGGCAACTTTCCTTCTGCCTCACTGAGTTTTGTCCCAGATGCAGCTCAGAGAGAGCAGAGGACTCAGCTTGCAAACCTGCTATCTGGACAAAGAACAGGTTTTGAGGGTTGGCTCAAGGTGGTCTTTCGTAACAGCACGAATAGCCATAGCACTGTAGGAGGGCAAATCAATTGCAGACAGTTTGGATGGGTAACTGAAGCATTTTGAAATCTTTAGATGTAAACATACAACTGTAAGTACAGTCAGAATGATGTGTTACCCTCTACAGATAAGAGAGATCCCAGTTGTTGGAAGGTCAAATAAACACAGTGACATTTAGCCACTTCTCACAGCCCATTTAGTCTTTGATATGGAAACCAAATCAAGGGGACAGTGCTTTTAATAGAGATTTCTGGAATATTCCTCCTCCAGTGGTGCAAAACAACAGTGGATCTGCAAGCTGTTGATGAATACTGCATTTCAAAATCTGTTCCACTATTTCAGTTTCCCATTTTAACTGATCAGCTCTTTAAACAGAATTCATTCTTTGAAAGAAGAAACTGGTACTTGAAAATACTGACATATGCATAGAAGAATATGAAAGGAAAAGGTCACTGCCTGTTTTTTAGGTCTCAGAACCTCTGACTTAAGCAAGAGTCCTTACTTTTTATACCTGTGTATATCTAGAAGAGTTTCATAATTGTGTATACAACTGTAAAGACAAACAGTTAATCTCCAAGCCAGCAAGTGCACAGTAACGACCACTTTGCTATACTACGACCCTTTATTCTTATTTACTTATCAGCTTAAGCTTACTCCATTTCATTTTAACACTAAACCTTCAATCACCTTGTCCTTCGAGTAGTTTACAACACTCAAAAACATAAATAAATGCTGTTATTCCTTATACAGGATCTCATTCTGAGCAGATGCATTTGTGAAACTAGATATACAAGCATATTTTCTTTGAATATAATGTTAAGGCTCTGTTCTATGTCAATGATGTGATCATGGGACAAACACAAATGAAAGAAGAAAGCAGTTTTACAATCCTTTGTGTGACACAGGCAAGACTCTTCATCTGAGGAAAAGGCTATTGAGACCACCAGAGTTTCATTTGTTATCCTATTTTCTTCCAGTGATGGATTGTCATACACTTAATACTACATTTTCTTTACATGCTCCACATCTGGTAACTCCACCTGTTAAAACTCACTCACTCTTATGAGAATCTCACAGCCTATACGGATGTATTTTTTGGTGGAGGTGTTCTAGGAAACATATGTTTGTACTTCCCAAAGCATGTTTGTACTTTACAAGGCTCAGCAACCAAGGACACAGCCTCAGTCCATTACTATGCTCCCTGTATGGGTGCTTTTACTTCTTTGAGAGTCCCATTGATCTCAACTTACTTTTTGAGGTTTCTCAGTCTTTGGGATTAATCCAATGGGACTTACACACTGCTTTATTTTGGCTTTTCTTTAAACCCAAGCATCATAGCAGGTGAGGACTTTTTAAAATACAATACCTACAAAGTATGATTTACTACATGTAAAATACAAAACATTAATTGGAGTCTTAAAACGGTATCATAGCAAATGAATGCGAATTATTGAAAAAGTTTAAGGAGTGACTCCTGATTTGACACAAGTTTTGCTCAAATTATTCAGGAATCAAGCGTTTTCCTGCGAAAATCTGAAAGCTTAGTAGCAGTTTGCAAGGTCAGTTTTGTTATGGAGTTAAATTCATTAGTATGCATTCTGATATGAAATCAATTTTATATCACTGAATTTACATATTTTCTCCACTTAGTGTATTAAACACTTATATACAATCAACCCATTACTAGAAACTAAAAGGGATAGGAAATATTTTGTGGTTTTGGTACTATGACAGAGCCAATACTCCAGATTTTGAGGTAAATCCATCAACTGAATAGGTAAACAAGCATCAGAAAGCACTGCTAGTACCAATAATATCAGTAATTATATTAAAACTCAATGCAGAAATACAAGAAGCAGATGTTAAAATCACACACATTTCTGCAGGTCATCTGCAAGTGAAATTGTTTGCAATCTTCATTGGTTTAAAAGCTTTGAAACTAGGGTCTCAGTTTAGACATGTGCTGCTGCTGCGTGAGACCTGATATTACTAATATTTTCCACAGTGGAAGTACAGGTTCTGGAGCAGAAATCTGCTCCAGGGGAGCAGAGGAGGGAAAAAAAAAAGTCAAGGGCAGAGAACCATGGAGGACACCAAGTCTTCCAGGTACCATCCAAGAGGTTGAGAAGACAGAAGTGAGCAACAGAAAGTACATGTATGTTCTGATGAACTCAGCTCCAGAGTTCTCTTTCCATCCTTTCCACTGGTTTAGTCTCTGATATCTTGTCCACCTGCAAAATGTGTTGGCACCTCACTGAGATGTGTATCTTTTTAACTACACTTCTAGTTTCCATGTTGATTGAAATTAATGTTTCCATGATACTTTGAGCACTTTAGATTGAAGGGATTATTCGTGAGATGAATTATTGGCAGTAGTAATTTTGCTGTAAATAACTAAAAAAAAAAATCCAAGTGCCAAAAAAATTTTAGTGAACGCTTCAAGGAATCACAGAATGGAGGAAGTTAGAAGACCTTTGGAGACTGTCTAGTCCCACCCCACTGCTCAAAGTAGGGTCAACTAGAGCAGGTTGCCTAGGGTGAGGTCCAGTTGGGTTCTGAAAATCTCCAAAGACAGAAATTCCACAACCTCTCTGGACAGCCCTTTCCACTGTTTGACAGCCCTCACAGTAAATAACTTTGTTCTTATGTTTAAGTGGATTTTCTTACACTTCAGTTTGTGATCACTGTTCCTTGTCCTTTTTCTGGATGCCACTGAGAAAAGCCTGGCTCAATTTATGGTACTTCCCCCAGAACGTAATTTCACCCACTGATGAAATTCCCCCAAGCCATCTCTTTTCCTGGTAGAATAGTACCATCTCTCCATGGGAGAGATGCTCCATTGCCTTCATTACCTTAGTAATCCTTTGCTGAACTTACTCTGGTAAGTCCAGCATAGGTTTTTTTGACCAAAGAGTCCCAGATAGAACTCCAGATGCTTCGAAAGTCTATCTAACCCTTCAGGACAACACTTGGAATACAAAGTTAAAATATACAACTAATTCTATTAAGTGAGAAAGGGAGAGATAACAAAGCCAGCTCTGAGAAGAACTTTGCTTTAGAACTCTACTATGCTCATTTTCCATTGGTGTATATGTATAAGAACTGGCACTGAGGTTCAGGAAATTCTAGTTCTAATCCTCAATATCTTTCTATTTTCCTTTATCTGATATTTTTCCATTAGTCAAAATCTGATTCCTTTTTTAGAGAAACTGTGCTCATAACAAAAGCAACAGCCAATGACTGAATTCCTTTACAAACCACTTTATTTTTGACTTTACAGCCAAACCATTAAATAAGTCGTATAAATTCTCAACCTGGGAACAAACTGTCATTCTTCAGAAAGTTCATCTGTTTGTGTTTGGCTAACTGCATGGAAAATAAAAGCTTTGTCATTTCTTGGTATTTTTTCTCTCCTTCCATTATCATTCAGGTTGGTAACCCCAACATGATGCCTGGCATTTCTATTTGTCATTTTCAGTGATTGCAACGAAATTACATCCCGGAACATTTTACTGATTAGCACCTTATAAAAAGCTTAGATTGATAGCATAATTCTTACTGCTGGGGAACATGAGTATTTGTTCTTTACAGCATCTACAAAATATGCAGATATGTTTTTCCTGCAGCTTTACTTACCCAATTATGTTTGACACTAAAACCCAGTAAAGCCTCCGACTTACATGATGACAGTAGTACTAGGTTATGAAGTCTGTGTGGAGCACTTGACTGTGGTGGGCTGATCCTGGCTGCATGCCAGGTACCCAATAAAGCTGCTCTGTCACTCCCCTCCCTCCTCAGCTGGACAGGGCAGAGAAAATACAACAAAAGCCTTGTGGGTTGAGATAAGGACAAGGAGAGATCATTCACCAATTACTGCCATGGGCAAAACAGACTCGGCTTGGGGAAATTAGTTTAATATATTACCAATCAAATCAGAGTAGGATAAGGAGAAATAAAAAGTAAATCTTAAAAGGCCTTCCCCCCACCCCTCCTTCTTCCAAGGCTCAGCTTCACTGCCCATGTCTCTATGTTTGTAACTCCCCCGGCAGAACAGGGAGACAGGAAATGGCGCTTGTGGTTGGTCAGTTCACCACATTTTCTCTGCCACTCCCTCCTCCTCATGGGAAGGACTCATCACAGTCTTCCCCTGCTCCAGTGTAGGGGCCCTCCCGTGGGAGACAGTTCTCCACTAATTTCTCCAATATGAGTCCTTACCACGGGCTGCAGTTCTTCACAAACTGCTCCAGTGTGGATGTGTTCCATGGGATGAAATCCTTCAGGAACAGTCTGCTCCAGCAGGGGCCCCCCACAGATCACTGGGCCTGCCAGCAAACCTGCTCCAGTGTGGGCTCCTCTCTCCATGAGCCACAGGTCCAGCCAGAACCCTGCCCCAGCACAGGCTTCCCATGGGGCCACAGCCTCCTTTAGGCACATCCACCTGCTTGAGTGTGGAGTCCTCCAGGAGCTGCAGGTGGATCTCTGGTCACCTGTAGACCTCCATGGGCTCCAGGGGCACAGCTGCCTCACCATGCTGTGCACCATGGGCTGCAGGGGAATCTCAGCTCTGGCACCTGAAGCACCTCCCTCCCCTTCTCCTTCACTGACCTTGTTGCCTGCAGAGCTGTTCCTCTCACACATTCTCACCCCTCTCTTCCAGTTGTGGTTTTGCAGCAGTTTTTATCC
This sequence comes from Oxyruncus cristatus, assembly GCA_013399855.1. Classification (NCBI taxonomy): domain Eukaryota; kingdom Metazoa; phylum Chordata; class Aves; order Passeriformes; family Cotingidae; genus Oxyruncus; species Oxyruncus cristatus. The sequence continues at coordinate 413,360 of VXAY01001465.1, read as the reverse complement.
CAGAGGCTCTGCCACCATTGCAGGTGGGCTCAGCCTGGTACAGTGGTGGGTCCGTCTTGGATCTATCTGGCATTGGCTCTGTCGGGCATGGGGGAGGCTTCTGGCAACTGCTCACAGAAGCCACTCCTGTAGCCCCCTGCTACCAAAACCTTGCCATGCAAACCCAATACATGGACTAAGGACATTGTGAATTGAGGAGATGGGAGCTGTGCCAGCTCTACTACGGCAGCACAGAGGAAGAAAACACTCATCCCGTTTTTTGTAATGATTAATGTACCATTCTTCTTCTCAAGCCAGGAGATGAGGTTTGAATCACAGACAGCTGGTACAAAACAAAATTGTTTTCAAATAGCTCCATTCTACACAGTGGTATTGACCTATGTTGGTGGTGTCAGGGTGTGATGAGTGGCTTTGGACATTGCTTATCCCTTACACCGTTAGCTACATCAAACATTTCTTGGCCACTGCTAACACTTTGTGCCCTTGAATATAGTAAGTCTGTAATTTTGTGAGAACAAAAGCTCTTTCAGGAACAGTTTTGCAATACTGACTCAACAGAAGTCAAGCTCTAAAATGTGGCAATAACACATGATTAAAGCTGAGACCAGCCTGGAAAAAACCCATGTTTTTCCATGCAGTGGATCTAAAAAAGCCTGATTTTCTAAGAAATTGTTTCACCTTGCCACTTCAATACCAGCTTCCTTCTTCCTGACATCCTCTATTATACTGTACTGGCCAAGAGACTGAAAGGCTATGTCTGGGCTGGAGATAAACTTATGTAAATTGGTGGCTTCTACACAGGTCAGCTTGAATGGCCAGCATGCATATGCTGACAGTCTAATGGGCTTTTGCCAAAAGGAACCCCATGTTAAATAGATTTGGCACAATCTTCCTTTCACAAGAGCAGAAAATACTAATTGGAGTATCTCTTTTTCACTCATTTGACAACATTTATAAAAATAAAAATGTTTCTATTAACCTTGGGAATGTTACCGTCTTCTATAAATGATTTATACTGGGCAACAGTATAGTACAATATTTGAAGGAATGGGCCTATAGATTGTGAGATCAATTAGCTTCACTTCCTTAGTAAGCCAAGAGCAGTTTCAAATTTCAAAATCTCCAATTATTATATTTTAATTTTTTTTTTTCCTGATAAGTCTGTAACAGTGTTTCTGTTCACTCTGAGCATGCACTTTTTACAGGTTGCCACCCAAGCAAACAGGGCATAGGCTTTAAAAAGTGTGTGTGGACTACAAATTATTGTCTCACTTGGACAAAAATGGATCTGTTCGGTCTTTTGCCTAAAATCCAGGAGGCATAAGTTAAATTATCATCTCATTCTGGGGAAATCAGTCCCAAATCTCTTATTTCTTATGGCAAGAGTAATTTGGGCTAGAATTGTTCTCTACTCCTCTTGTTGCCATTCTGGCTATGAATACAGGAGTTAAAGTGACAGCAAAACATAACCAGGAAAGAATCTAACTATAGCTTAGTGTTTAAGGTACTTGGCTGGGAAGGAATGAGGATTATTTGCTCCTTGCCCCAATTTTCTGTTTATTTTAAGGTGACTGTTTAATGTAAAATACATCATGAGATGTGGTAGGCATGAAACACAATATTTTAGAATAGCATTGCAAAGGAGTGTGCAAGATGGCCTGGACCTGAATTCGGATGTGACAAGCGATTCAGTGCTTAACTGGCAGGGTGGTTCAGACTGATAAAGCAGGTAAGGAAGAACAGGAGAAACAAAGAAGTTTGTGTGACTGATTGGGAGCTGTCTTTGAGCCCTGTCTAGCTTGCTTTGCTGGTGACAAATCCACAAAGAAACGTTAGAGAGACAGGTCAGTACTTTTGTTAGGAAAAAAGTCCAAAGGAAAGGTTTGGAGATGTAGATTCAAGGGTAATAACTAAAGAGAAGACAGATGGAGTTATCTATTCAGATAAGATGCAGAATAAGATGTGCAAGGAGAATGAAAGAGGATCAATAGCAACCCCTGCAGATAAAGAATAGAGAAGATGTGCTGTCGTAGTCAGGAGAACTGTAGAAGAGAAAGATGAAAGGAAAACTGTCTCCTGTCATGTGTGTGTCTCTACACATGTGCATGCAGAGAGGAGTGGAGGCTGAGAAAGAAGAGATTTCTGTAGGGGAAAGGGGACAAAACAGCTTATTTTTTAGAGAGAAATCAAATAGTTGCCAATTAATTGACATTTCACAAGCTATGTATTAAATACTCTATTTAATACACTATTTAATACACTATTAAAGTCTCCATGCCTGGAGACTGAAATTAGCCAACTATTTCTGTTTGTTGAATTAGACATGCAGAAGCATGTATTTGTTTAACTCCTTTCAAAAGAAATGTTCTAAAAACATGCTCTAAAAATGTTCTTGAAGAACAAATCAATAGTATTTGCCTGAACACAAGCAAGAAAGCCAGAAAAGGTAGGTGACCTTAACTTTAGACTTACAATAGGTCCTTAAGACAGGAAGGTATAAAACCAAGTACATGTTTGTTTAGAACTCCATGAAATGCTGTGAACATTTGGAGCTACCAAATGTTTGAATAAACAAACCCACAAGATTAGGAAGCATGGTATCCACATATTCTCCTGCATGTGTTAAGTTACACTGAGTTAGACATGTCAGGTAAATCTTATTGCCAAGACTAAAAAGACCAGTTAAGTACAAGCTACTGAAGTGTTACTTTTACTGGGGGAATGCTAACGAAGGATTCAAAAAGCAGAGGTAACTGTGTGGGACATGCACACAGTGATAATTTAATGCAGGAAATGATGAACACAGAAAAGACTGTGTCTGAATGGAAGCAGATTGTAAAAAAATGCACTAAAAATGGAAAACAAAAGGACTAGAAAGAAAGAGCAGGGTCACCTGAACTTCATGGGGCCTATTAAGGTTACGTAGAACAGGACAGAACCACAGAATGAAAGAATAATTCATGTTGGAGTCAAATAACCCATCCTCTGCTGAAGGCAGTTACCCATAAGACCAGACAGTATTGCTCTGGGTTTATCTATTCAAAGCTGGAAAATCTCAAAATACGAATAGCACCTGATATTCAGTTAGAACCTCCCTTGTTTCAACATATTCCTGTTCTCTTTTGTCCTCCTGCCATGCTCTGCAGCAGGAACCTGCCCTCATCCACTCCCTGCAGGGAGTGGAAGACTGCCATCAGGAAAATGCAGGCCTGTATTTTCCCTTCTGTTTATGGCTCTACCATCCTGTTGTCACTCTCTGGTCATAATCCAAACCCTTTACTCCCTTGGAACACTTATCTTTTTTAGGCTCCTTCTGATGTATAACTGCATATTAATTCTATGATGTTTGTGGCCCTTTCTGCCTCTTGAAAGCAAATGAAAACAGTGTGAAACAAAGCCTTCAGTTCCTTCAGTCAAATTGGCTAAGTCTCGAAAGCGCTTGACCTGCATGAAAAAGGATGTGTCAGCACCCTCTTAATATGAATATCTACATTTCTACAAAAGAAAACAAAATCAAAATAGATCATGAAAATGAACCTTAATGAGCTACTGCTGTTTCTTCAAAGCAGTCTCAACTTGGATCAAAAATTCTGATTATTTTTTTCTGGAATGTCTTATAAAACAATAGAAATTTCATCAGCTTCCATACAACTGTCAACTGAGACAGCAAACAGATGTAAAAGCCCACCAAAATATTAAAAGTAGATATGTGTGAGTTATTACCAATTCGTATTTTGACACTGAACTATTAGCCTTGTTACACTGTGCACTTTTACCTCCCTCTCTTCACATCATATCTGTATGGATGCAGTTAGAAACCCACTCTGTTGCAAATAAACTAGGGTGGTCTCACTAGGGAGGGTAAACAGTGCCAGGGGTTCAGCAGAGAATGTGAACCAGCCTGTGAGCCCTCACATGCCCAGGACAAATGGCTGACAATGAAAACCAGCCTTTAAATCTGGGATTTTAGTATAGACTCAGAAAGGGACTGTACATTTCAACTGGTGTAATATTATCAGCCTTCCCTAGACAGTTTGGGATGAACACTCCAATAACTGCACATGAACAAGCAGCACAAAAGGAAAAAAAGAAAGAAAAGCCAACTCAGTGCTAAAACAAAACCTATTCAAACTTTGTGTGCGAAAGAAATAGTTCAAGAACATTTCATGCTTGGGGATAAAGTAATTCTGAAATTGGCAAGATTAGAAAGAGCTTAGCTTGATACAGCTGCCTACTTTCCAGATGAAAAAGATTAGCATAGGTGGGAATTAATTTTTCACTGTCATTTTCGTAAGAGCTCCATGCTCCCAGCTCTAGTGTGCTCCCTTTAATGCTGCCATCTCCTGTTAGAGGAGATGCCACATGGCCTATTGGCCTACCAGAGAAAGATCATTTGCCTGTTAAATAAGACCACTAGACAACAAATGTTCATGTTTACAACCTCTGAAATGAACGCAGTTACATCAATAACCGATTATCAGTTAATTGTTCTTAGCCCCTAAGATCCTAAGACTAGAGACACCTACCCGTGGCCCTGGGAGCACATAAATGATTCTCTTTACCATGGCAAGAGACTGGTGCTACTTCCTCAAGGATGGATACAATAAAGTTTGATGTGTAGAGAAAAGCCAAAATCTTGCCTTTAGTCAGCAACAGACAATACAAAAAGTACAAAATACAAAAAACCTTACAAGAAAGTAAGGTTTTGAAATTCTCATAGTGCTTTCCCCCCCCTTTTTTTTTTTTTCTTCTTTTTCTTTTTGCTTATGTGGTATACACCTTGCAAATTTTGCTCATGTCATTCTTGCTCTTGCATGGGGAATGCAGTACCCTTTTTCTCATACATTTGCATATAAGTACCTTGTGAATACTTGAGAAAAACTAAGCAAGTTGCACTCTAATTCAGAATGTATTCTTGATCACACAAAATGTAACATCTTTGTTCTAAATAAAACCAAGCTGTTGATATGGAATAACTCCAGAAATGGGCTTAGGAATTTTCTAAAATGATAATGTAGCAGAGCTCCAGCAGTACTTTCAGTTATTAAACTGATTCAAAGATAAAAATATTAATCATTTTTGGGCATAAGCAACTGAAATGAAAACTCAAATCCAAGTTCTTATTGTCTCCCCATTGTCACAATAGATAAACCATTGAGATCCCTCACGGTTCCTCTCTTGACACATCTACCTGCCCCAGTTTTGAATGTCATTACCTACGTGCTTTTTCTTTCCATTCTCTGGTTGCACTTGTCTACTCTACACTTTCTACTTATAGCATCAGCTGGTATAATCTTTCAGATGCTTCCCCTTATTCAGATAAAGAAGGGACTATTGATAAGTGGAGAAATTGTACGTCTCTTATAGTAAACAGTTCATTTCAACTCCATGGTGGTAATTCCAGTAATTAAAAAA
>VXAY01001465.1:313000-407922 GCA_013399855.1 Oxyruncus cristatus | reverse complement strand
AAAAAAAAAGAAGTCAGTACAACTTAAAATTTTCCCTGCCAAATTTCATAAAAACTTCATAATTTCTCTCACACCTCATGAACTGTATAGAAATTACTATTATTTCCATATTCTATGGTGGTCCAGTGACCGAAATACATTGAATACAGCTGAAAATAAAACTTGGAAGATTATTTCACCATTAGAGATTGTATGACAAATACTGTATGTTGCTTCTTTCATTAAAAAAAAAAAAAGAAATAAAAGCATAACCTTTCTTTTAAAAAACATTTCTGTTTTTAGGATGATGTATACTTACATTTTTTTAAGGATTAAATGAACTAATGCGAACTATTTTTGCACAACACAATATTCTTAAATAAGCTGCTGATAAAAATAATCTGTGTAACATTGCCTTTTTACATGTTATTTTTCAAATTTTAGGTTAAGATGCATTCCTATGGCTAATGCCTTACAAGCTAAGAAGGATCAAGCAGAAAATCACAAATTAAGAAGGGGTTTGGAAGAACTTCTAAAAGAAATAACTGTCAATAAAAGTATTCCTGGAAGCCAACAACAACAACACTGAGTCTTTCATGAAAACCTCTATGAAAGACATAAACTTGAATATCACAAAACTTAGATGATAAATTTAAGCCTCCACTGCCTGTCCAAACCAGATGAAGTACTAACTTGTCACTCACATTTTTTTAATACTGAGGAAAGAAGAAAGAAAGACAAAGTTTATGCTGACCTAAATGTATTTGATGGAAATGGGCACAGAACAATAATCTTGACTTAGGACAGCATGAAAGAGTGGAGCCACAAGTTAGGGAGGGATGGTGTGAGTAACTGCACTGGGACTCTACAGAGTACTCAAGGGTGAGGACAAGCTGCTTAAATTCTCTTTAAGGAAATAAAAGGCCTGAGTGGACTGACTCGAGAAGTGGGTGAAGCAGGAAAAGATTAGTTTAAGCAGATTCTGTGCAGGAGCTGCTTTTCAGTAACTGGATTTATCTATAAGGAAAAGGAGTATTTATATCTTGAAAAATTACTGTATGTATAATATATAAAATTCCACGTGATAAGGCACTGCTGAATCTGAAACTTTATCACTTTTATGCTTTGCTTTATAAACCTGCCCAAGACAAAAGTAAGCGCTACTTACTTAAACTATAAGCTGACTACTGACCACACATACGGTTGTTAATGATTTACACAGCCACGAGAGGAATATGTACGCCGCCACTAAACAAAGAAAGCATTTTCTTTCACTCTGTGACTCTAGAGAAGCACCTAGAGTGCTCAAAACCCTGCTCAGTCACAAAACATTCATCCATCTGCTCTCACCAATACGAGCTCCTTTGCAGGAAAAGAAGCACCTCTGCTCCGTCATAGGATGATGAGAACCAACAAGGTAAGAACGAGGAGAAACTACCAGGTTGTCTTGGTTGTTCTAACACCCTATTGGTTAAAGACTATGTAGACAAACACAATTCTGAAAGCAGAGCAGCAGATCAAATTAAGGAAGCTATGAGGAAAACCAGCAAGAAAATTACTTAGGAAAGACTTGTAGAAAGTACATGTAGATAAAAAGTATACTTGGCACTGAGAACTGAGATTGATCATATCCTAAAAGAGACATGAAAACATGAATCTCAGCATCAGGGAATTCTGTGTTGTAAGTGCAACTTTCAGCCCTTCCCACAACAGTAATGAAGACTGCTGCCTAAAGCACAGTGCTGAAAACGGTTCTGTCAAAAAAGTTAAACGTATTAGGGGTAATAACTGTTGGGCTTTTTTTTTTTTTTAATTTTCAAAAGATTTCCTTTAAGTGTTATGCTACAATCCGTGGTCACAAATGCATTCAGCCTAATCTATTTTTTCTCAATAAATCCCTGAAGACTACGCAGAGGAATACTGCTTTAGTGCAGGAACTCTTTCAGCTCTGAATCTAGACGTTTGCCAAACAGGTCAATGTGATACCACATAAAATACCTACGAACAAACAAGCATACTATAACATATTTCAGTTTTATTTTCATGACATGCAAACCTTCAAGCTTTTTTTTTTCTATACAGACAGCTGGCATACAGAAAAGATGAGCAAAAAACATGAGCAACTTGCTAAGAGAAAAAAGGTTACTTTAAAATAAAGGAAGAATTATTAGAGACAAAACCCACAATTCATTGGATGCCTTACCTTCCTAAAATCCTTGAAAAATATCAGTAACCTGTTAACCTTGGTTCTATTTAAACAAAATTACAAATAGGAGATAACTAGGACTAGTACTAATGGGTACATACATATGATATGTATGATTCTAGACATGCCAGGTCATTATTTAAAACGTTATCCTCTTCTGTTCTGCTTGATTATACTTATACCTAATAATGAGGAAAAATATGGATCTGACCTAACATACTTATAATTAAGATTGGTGTGATGCAAGATCAGGATATCTGATCTTAGACGAAGATGTATGTACATACATACATATATACATAGATATGTAAGACAGCTTCAATTAAAATACCATCTACTTATATAATGATGAAACAAAGAGCTTTTGTTGCCTGATAAAGTGTATCTCACATACGCTTGAAGAGGAAGAGATGCTAACTGGGTGTGGGCCTGGATGACAAATTTCAGTTTCCACTTGTCCAAAAGTTTTGTAGACTTTAGATCCCAAGTGTTGATTGTACTCCACCGTATTACAGGTTGTGCATGGTAGAAGAAGAGTTGCAGCAAAGGCAGGGGACAGAGACTCAGCAGATGGGTACAGGCACAGATCAAGTCTCTCCTGCAGCTCCTGCTATTAATGCTGCCCAGAATGAAGAGGTCTCCAGGGATGGGCTTGTGAGGCAGCTGGGGCTGCCCAAGGAAGAGCTCAAGGAGTCTGGTACACGAGGGAGAAGAATCATGCTCTACTATTGTTACACTTTGGCACAGGTTTGGACTTAATGACCCCAGAGGTCTTGTCCATCCTGGTGATTCCATGATTCTATGATTCAGGTCCCAAGGTTTGATTTGCAAACTTCAAGGGAATGTCTAGAAATTGCTTTGGGTCAGAAGCACTCCTAAATAATGAATGTATTTTTTAACTGGGAAAAGAAGGGCTATACTGTTAGCATGAATGAGGCAAGTCTTCGGCATGCTGAATAGAGCCAGTCTTTCTAGACATTCCAGGTCATTATTTAAAACGTTATCCTCTTCTATTCTGCTTGATTATACTGATACCTAATAATGAGACTACCAGGAAAAATATGGATCTTATCTAAAATACTTAAGATTGGTGTGGTGCAAGATCAGGATATCTGATCTTAGATGAAGCTGAAGATTTGAAGGAGAAAAATTTTAATTATGATATTGCTTTGCTGAATATACACCTTTAAAATGTTTTAGAGTTTGTATAAACCCTTTTATTTTTCTGTGAAAGCAACAGTTATTTATTAATAGTACATTTAAACAGTGAATAACATTTATTTCCTAATTCTGTATTAAGAACACAGATTCTCCTTCTTGCTCACTCTCTTTCCAATTTAGCTAAATACTACAATTGCTTCACACAAAAGATGCATTGGCTTTGAAGTACTCTTACACCAGAATAGTGGGTGCACCAAATGGAGCTCAGGCACACTCTAACACTGACACTGCAAGAAGCTCAAGTTGCCTGTAAGACTACGTAAATAACTTGCAAAAGTGTCTGCAGCAGCTATTGTTGTCAATGTTACTGACAAAAAAAAATGGCAACTTCAGATGAAACAGGAAAAAAAATTTACTAGGAATATATACAGTGAACATATATATTCAATTTCTTCAGACCCAAGACAAAACTCTGATAATTACAGAATTACTCCTTCCATGAAGTTGCCAGGATCCCCTTTTAATGCCAAACACCAAATTCAATACTAACATTTTCCATGAATCCTGAAAAAGATCTTCAGCTTTGAATCAGAAAATGAAATAAATTCCAAAACAAGACATTGATGCCCTCATTTTTTCCCTTTTATAGTGCAAAGCCTTGATTTGATTTATTTCTCCGTTTTAGTTCAATCTTTCAGTGTCTGTGAATGCTAGCTCCCAATTTTTCCACTGGGAGAAGTAGGATACAGAAGTGACACAAGGGGTTGGTAAGCACAGGCAATTAAGTCAAGTAAACTTTGTGATTAATGTGTAAAGAGTCCACAATAATAAACTTACTTTGGCTTTAATCAATCCCTTAGGAATACTATGTGGCAGGAAAAAAATCATATACATCCTTCTTTTGCAAATCACCGCACTTTCTCTAACCATTATCTTATCTCTAATAATGACAAGTAATAAAAATATGGCAATTAGTCCTCTAAGTTGAGTACTGAGTTATTTTAACTGTTATATCAACCCCTTGTATAATTTATTCTCTTCTTCTGTTCTGCATTGTTCACATTCAGATCAGTATACACAGAGAAACCTCACTGAATTTAGCATTAGCAGAAGATACGTATCTGACATCTGACTTCCAGATAGTAGTTTTCTGCTTCATTGGGCAAAACAAAAGGCCACAAAACCCTAATTAACAGGTTTTCCATGGAATGGAGTGCTTGAAAAACTTGCACGACTAAAGGAAAACAAAATCACAGTGTCTGATAGAAGACCAAGAATATCTCCCTGATCTCACTGCCACTTGTGCCAACTTTAACTGGAACAATTCTAGCATAGTAAGGAGTCATACATCTTCAAACAAGAGGAAAAATGTGATGCAAGAAAATTCCTCGCAAATTATGAAACAAACGATGTGAAATCTGCACACATAACAACTCACTCAGGGTCACCCTTGAAAATAAAACTGTTAAATATCTGCTAATTAAAACGGAATTTCAACCAACATTTTAAGCTAAGTTCTTTCCAAATCATGAACCTCTTTCTCATTCTGATGAACTGTAATTCACAAAAGTTAATGATAGAGGGATTATTTATGTAAAGGTTTGCCAAGGGAACAACAGCTTCAATTCTTTTCTTTCAGGAATGGTCATGCTTTGAATAATTGCCATAGTTATCTTGCATTTACTTGACAGGTAAACAGAAACATATGTGTCATTTCAAATTATCAGTATTTGGTTTTCCACATATTGATTTCATGTGAGACTTTCTTTATTTGTAAGATACTTTACATAACCTGTGGTCTGTGATCAAATTGCATATCAAATTCAAGTCCAGTTTTCTCAAAAGGCATAGCTGTGTTCTACTGTAGCCCTGTGGCTCTGTAAACACACTATTGCCATTGGTAGCAACAGGTGACAGACAGACTGTCATGGCTTTGCAAGTCCACAGCACTGAGGCTTCTCAGGCTTATTTTGAACTTTTCTTGGTCCACCTGCACCATTTTTGGGGGCTTACTCAGGTGAAGTAATAATTTTTCTAGTTTATTTTAGTTTTTTATTATCTTCCTTTCTTATAAAAAATACAGTAATAACACACAGTTATTCTGAGGTGATGAAATATTTAATAATGGCATAATGACACAGTGTAGAGGAATAAGTGTAAGAAATGGGGGACAAGATGACCCAATCCAAGGTTGGTAAACAATTCACCAACAGGCCACAATGAGCTGAGCAAAATGAAAGCAACTAAGAACAATATCTAAAATACATAAAACCCATCAAGTAAACTTTGATGTAATGCAAACCATCAGGTCAATGAGTAAACAGCAAGGTGCAGAACATTAGCAAACACAGAAAAATGGGTTCAATGGGTCAAAGTGTATCTTACAGGGGGGAATGAGAAAAGCAATGACCTATTCCTCCTAGTGAAAAACAACAGGTGACCACAGCATCAACACTTCAGTCCTCTGAAAGACCTGGAACATTTCGGGCAGACAACCATTGCTGACAGAGGTGGCAAAAGGATAAGCAGAGAAAAAGAGGAAGCTACAAGGAATAGTGTGCACAACAATTTATATTGTATTATTTTTAAGACTTTTTCTGAAATTTTGTATTTTTTTTTTCTTTAACAATTAGGACTGGACTAGTAAGAATTCTTTGGTTCGACTCTTCTACTAAAATAAATTCACAGTTTTACATATGGTGTTTCCTTTCTCATACCAAAATTTAAAACACATTACCCCTTATCTAGAACTTATTTAAACATTCAAATTTTTATTTTCTATTTCCTGACTAGTGCTCTTTAATATGGCATCTTACTTCTCGTGGGAAAGATTTTTTGATTGCTGTTTTTAAGATAGAATCTCTCTACTTGATGTTCCTAAATCTTTGCCATTGCACTGCACACAGAAAGACCATGGCAAATACAGCAGCATTATGTGACTAAGTATCAAAGATACAGGGCAGAATTACTCAGGTCATCACAAAGAACTTCTAGTTCTCAGGCTTTACCTACTGTTGAAGCATGTTTTCTTCATTGCATGCATATAAAACTGGTATATATACTTGCATGGACAAAGATGAGGTGAGAGATATTTGAAAGATTTTTTTGTATGGAGCTCCATATACAGATTCAATTCTAAAGCTATTGACTGTAATGCTTTCTCATACACATTCTTCTGCTGGAATTGCTTATATAGTCAATTATCTGTTTTAGCATTCATTGCTAATAGCCTTCATAATGTGTAAACCATCCTTTAGAAAAAAGAGGGTTGCTGGCCTGGACTACTGAGTAATGCATAGTTCAGTGTGATGTTGCTACAGCAACTAAAAAGATGAAATTACATGTCACATATCATTTACACGTTACTTAGAACAGACAGCTTTCTAAAAGCCATTAACCAAACAGAGGTGCTATGACAGAGGAGACAAGCATATTTTAAAGCATTCTAAAGTATTTTCCCTTGTTCTGAAGGAATAGGGAAGTGAATCAAAGTAATGTGAGTGAAGTGTTTAAAAATAAAAGAGCCTTCCTTTTTAACACGATATCAGCATTTCTCAGGGTCCAGTTGCCAGAAGAACATGCTTCTAGATCATGGACAAGCAACCTTTTTACTTCAGATATCTAAGAAGTGGCTCATGTCATGGTATGCAGAAATTGTGCAGACCCCACGTTGCCCACAGGAAAGCAGCTACTCCCTGAATGAAAGCTTGAGAGGATTTCGAAATGGAGGCTAGGTCTCGCTCCAGTGGACCTCCTAAGCAAATACATGTGTTTTCATTAAAGTCGTCTTGGTCCTCCAAGACAAGCTAATTACCTCTCGTACTCCCTGAGAGACACAACTATTATGAAAATGAAACCAGTGTGTGTTTGTGTGGTGGCAATGGTGGTGATGGATAAATTTAGCAGACAAATTGAGACAATTCAAATTGGCAAATTTCATGGTTTAGCGACACTACTTATGCATTGAGTTTGCAAGTGATCTGGAAAACACTCAGTTTGTAATGTCACTGTGAATAAAAAGTAACCATGATCGGGTTAAAATTCTAGATTCACCAACAGGGTGCACATTTTGGATAAGAAACTGAACAAAACATCTAGGAATGAGTCTGGGGATGTTTTCCAGACCACAGGAGAAAGATTAATGACCTAAGTCTGTCAGGCTAAAATGGAAGCTTACTGAGGGGACTGGATAAGGTTTTGATTTAAGAAAAAAAAAGAAGAAAGAAAAGCAGTAAAACAATCTATAGAGTGGATAGGCCTGCTGCTCATTGTCAAAAAGGATATAATTCTTTGCTTATGTATAAACACAAGAGAGTTTCATAATTATGTAAAAAGGGAACATTTTGTACTGCCAACAAGAGGAGAAATTCTGTAAGCAATGGAGGATGCCCAGTCTTTTTCTACATCTGAAGTACCAGAGGGTTTCTGGCAGTCAAACTCAGAAGAGAGGCAAGTTTCTGCATATTCAAGACACTCCCCTAGAGCACCAGTGAAACCTCTTGAGTGCCCAATGCTTACTGTACTTTCCACAGGATCCTCCTGCACAATGGGGAACATACATCATTTCAGGGCTGGAGTATAGCACCTTCCTTATTTTATTTAAGACATTTGTGCAGGTAGGATGAAGTTTTTGAAAATGCCACCTACTACGTGGAATCAGTGCCTATGTGCCATAAATGGACTGGACACAAGTAAAGAAACTATAACAAATCTGAGTACAAGGACAACTGGGAGAGCAGTGGGGAGGAAGAACTCTTGTTAGAGATCCTCAAACCTGTAACTACATGAATTCATCACCATAATGCAATAGAGAACAATATAAAAAGGCTTCAAGACACACTGTAAATACCGCCTCACATAGCTCTTACTATCCTTTTACCCTGGTACACCACTGTTCCAAGTAAATCTTCCACAGTCACCAACTCATCTAGGTTTGCAATTCAGAAACAGCAAAGTACAATTACCAGCTAAATCCATCCAGCTGGGACACCCCTTCCTCCTCCTGGCACGGCATATCAGTGCTATTGAGCTTACTGGCCTCCACCCAGCGTGTTGCCTCACACACAAAGAAATCCCCTTCCCTTTCAAAGCATCTGTCTGACAAACTTTAGCCAACCATGAAAAGAAGCAGAGCTCGAAGGAGTCTGTTTCATTATCGACTAATACAGAGGACAAAGATCGCAAGACAGTGCGTGATAGGTCACGGTTCTGGAAAGAAGGCATCCCTAAGGATGCCACAAAGGATGGGGAACCATCCCGAATCAGCGGCTTCTGAGCCCCTCAACGGTGCTCAGCACCAAGCCTAGTCATGCTCTCACAGCGAAATCTCCACTGAAATGCTTCCTGAATGTGCTTTGAGTCACTATGGAAAAACACGTGTGCTAGCAAGCAGACACATGCAAGGCTGTCAGAGATGCTCTGGCCAAATGCAGGAGGCTGATTAGAACAACAAGGACTGGCAGCCTTGCCCTGTGCTTTCTCCAAAGAATCATTTCAGACAGAGGCCAGGGACCCTGTCATATCATGCCATCTTCTCTTGTAAGGCATTCCAGGCTGCAGGCATAATCTCCTCACTTAAACACTATTATCATATTGCCTGTAAGAGGGAGCCCTGGCTTTGGGTGAGCACATCATAAGCTGAATTCAAGGCAGGCCTGAAGTGTCCTTCAGCATCCATTGTAAATGCTAGAAAAAGCAGAGGAAGAAGGTGCAGGGCAGTAAAACTGGGTTGCACAGCATAAAGACTGGAAAAGGTGAAATATGGATGACATTCTTGGGCCACCTATTACAGAAGTCGCTCATTTGCTCTTGACGGAAAAAAAAACACAAGCAAGAAAAGTCTGGGCAGCAGTTAAAAAGAAAAAAAAAAGAAAAAAAAAAAGGAAAAAAAAGAAACTGACACAAACTACTGGAGGCAGAACCTTGTTCAGACACAGCCAGATTCCTGTGGGCCCCATTAGACTGCATCTTGGGCAGAAAGTTCTCTAAGTTCATACAGAAATTAAGGCTATCTAAACGTGAGTGTCAAATCCAAGCAAGCCATCTTGCTAGTCATAAAAAGACTGAACTAAAACCCAGGAAAAAAACATTTTTTCTAACTGTAGTGGGTGACCTTGGCCAGCTGCCAAACACCCACTGAGCCACTATTATGCTCCTCTTCAACAAGACAGGAGGCAAAATTATGATGAAAAATCAGCTAAGTTTGGATAAAGACAAGGAAGTCACCCACCAATTACCATCTCAGGCAAAACAGATGAAATCTGGGGAAATTAATTTAATTTAATTCATTGCCAATTAAATAGATTTGGGTGGTGAGAAGAAACAAAGACAAAAATAAAACAACACCTTTTCCTCACACACCTTTTTTCCAGCCTCAATTTCACTCCTTCATTTGTGGATTCCTATAATTCCCACCACTAAAACAGACCAGGGGAAACTGTGCAGTGGGGGATTATGGTCAAGACACACTAGTTCATCTCTGCCATTACTTCCTTCTCATGCTTTTCCCCTGTTCTGCTCACCTTCTCCAGGACGGGTCATTCCCTCCGGCTGCAGTCCCTCAAGAGCTACGAAAATCTGTGGATAAGGAGAAATATAAAAGAAGAGTTTGCCGGGGGTGAAGAGAGTATATTTAGAGTCTCAAGGCTAGGTAAAAGAAAAGGCAAGTCATGGTGCTGCAAAAGTTAAGCATGATCTTTTCCTCACAGGCTGCTGGCTTTGTAACTAAAGTTAGTCTCAGGCCTCCCAGCAGCTTAAATGTGGGCTAGGAGAAACAAACAGCCAGGGGCATTGCTCTTTACTGTCCTTTCATGGACTGCAAACCATTCAGCTGCCTCCCAAGAATTTTCTCCAGGTTTGTATCAAGCTGATCTTACGGATAATACCAGTGGGCCTTAAATGATCTGATAGTGCAATCAGGTAACTGGTAAGAAGCTGTCATTGGAATATGGGGTCATTCCATAGGAAAGCAAAGCTAAGTGAGAAGAATGTAAGAGAAGAATCCAAGTAAGAATCCAAGTCAGAGTATTGATTTCTTGACTGTAAATCTCTGCATGGGAACAATTTAAACTCACAGCCTACAGGGTGACTCTGTCGTCCTGAAATATGTGAATCACAGTGTTTCATGAAGTATATAACAAAACTGAACATGAATTGTCCAGAATAGTTAATAAGTTACCAGAGCATGATGCAATGTTGTCAAGAACTTCTCCAGAGAAAAACTATAGTTATGTATTTCTTAACAACATATCTGGCTCAGCTGAGCATGTTTCCTCTGTGGAAGTGCCATAGTACTGCAGACTAGGTGGATGGACTTGAGCGTGTTTGCTACAGGAAAGGTTACAGGAACAGAGCTTGCCAATGTTAAATTAGCCCCAAGTCTTTACTGAGTACCTTGTGGCCAAATGATGCCTACTGAATTCTGGATCAGTAGGGACTCCTTGAAACAGCTCTGAAAAGGCAGACTAGCTAATTCAGAATCCATGAAATAACACCCAAAAGGATCTTCCACATCTCAAAACCAGTATTTCATTACTAAAAGTCCAACACCTGAAGAATGATGTGGTCTATCTGCAGATGTTATTAGGTTCATAAAAACAGTGTGCTCAAATACAGGAGAAGACTTTGATTTCAAGGAAATGGTCTTCCCTTGAAATAAGTCTTTCCATGGACTCAGCTTTTTCTCTTAAGCACTGAGAGCATTTGCATCCTCTGAAAGCAATGATTTTGGTTAGCTGTTACTAACAACTTCTATATAGCAGCGAATTAATTCCTGGATTGCCTCATGTGAAAAAAGTCCATTTACACACTTCCTTTCTCTAAGCCCAATCATTACCTGAGAGCAAGGGAAGGCCTCAACTGCTCTCAGATACCTCTCCAGGACCTGAGAGTGTTCCAATGAGAACACCACCTGACGAGTACACCTTCCCCTTAATCCAAAAAAAGCTTTTTTTTCTTTATTGTTCTTTTTTTTTTATTTAATTCCAAGACCTGGCTACACAACTACGTCACTCTGGCAGAACCTTTGAAGTGCATTATTATAATGAAATGCTTTATTGGAAGATGTTAAGACACTCGGTTTTCTTCAGGTTTATTCTTCACACAGTTTCTTTAAAGCTTGATGAATATACACTCACAATAAATTCAAAAAACTCAATCTGTAATAATTGCACTTTGCAGACTTAAGTATATGCAGTATTCATAAAGCCAGGACATTCTTCTCAGATCATTCTTCAGCAGTCCTCTATATATCACCTAATAAAATTTAGAACTGGGACAACTCATACTTACACACAGAAAAGAAGAACTGCTGCAGACATGGCAAGGGTTGCAGCTCACAGACCATCTCATTCCAACTCCCTGCCACGGACAGAGACACCTTCCACTAGACCAGGTTGCTCAAAGCCCTGTCCAACCTGGCCTTGAACACGTCCACCGATGGGGCATCCACAGCTTCTCTGGGCAACCTGTTGTAGTGCCTCACCACCCTAACAGTAAAGAATTTCCTCCTAATATCTAATCTAAAGTCACC
Source organism: Oxyruncus cristatus (assembly GCA_013399855.1). Taxonomy (NCBI): domain Eukaryota; kingdom Metazoa; phylum Chordata; class Aves; order Passeriformes; family Cotingidae; genus Oxyruncus; species Oxyruncus cristatus. The sequence continues at coordinate 396,046 of VXAY01001465.1, read as the reverse complement.
TTCTTTCAGTTTGAAGCCATTCTCCCTTGTCCTGTCATTGCAAGCCCTCGTGAAAAGTAGCCCCTTTAGGTATGGAAAGGTGCTATAAGGTCTCCCTGGAGCCTTCTCTCCTCTCAGACGAAAAACCCCAAATCTCTCAGCCTTTCTTCATAAGAGAGGTGCTCATCCCTCTAAACATCTTGGTGGCCTCTTCTGGACTCACTCTGGAAGGTCCATGTCCTCCTATGCTACGGACCCAGAGAGCTGGATGCAGAACTACAAGTGGGATCTCATACTGGCCCAACAGAGGGGAAGTACTACTCCCCTTAATCTGCTGGCCATACTGCTTGTGATGCAGCCCAGGACACATCTGGCTTTCTGGGCTGCAAGCACACATTGCTGAGTCATGTCCAGCCTCTCATCCACCAGCACCCTGTAGTCCTTCTCCTCAGGGCTGCCCAATCTGTATTTGAGCTTGGAGTTCTCCTGATCCACGTGGAGGACCTTGCACTTGGCCCCGCTGAACTTCATGATGTTCACATAGGCCCACCTCTGAAGCCTATCAAGGTCTCTGGATGGCATCCCTTCCCTCCAGTTTGTTGACCACATCACACAGCTTGGTGTCACCAGCAAACCTGCAGAGGGTGCCCCTGATCCCACTGTCCATGTCACCAAGGAAGATGTTAAACAGTGCTGGCCCCAGTACTGACTCCTGAGGGATACCACTTGTCAGTGGTCTCCACTTGGACACTGAGTGTTGATCCTGCCAATTTCTTATCCACTGAATGGTCCATCCAACAAATCCATTCCACTCCAGTTCAGAGACAAGGATGTTGTGTGTGTCAGTATCAAATGCTTTGCATAGGTCCAGGTAGATGATGTTATGCCAGTCACTCTTCCCTTGTGCGCCAACACTGTAACAAGTGCAGGACACCGAGTGTGATTTCCTCTTAGTGAAGCCAATCCGTTCCTTCTTTTCCATGTGCCTTAGCATATTTTCCAGGAGAATCTGCTCCATGATCTTGCTGCACTTCANTGCCAGTCACTCTTCCCTTGTGCGCCAACACTGTAACAAGTGCAGGACACCGAGTGTGATTTCCTCTTAGTGAAGCCAATCCGTTCCTTCTTTTCCATGTGCCTTAGCATATTTTCCAGGAGAATCTGCTCCATGATCTTGCTGCACATCAAGGTAAGACTGGCTGGCCTGTAGTTCCCAGGGTCTTCCTTTTTTTTCCCCCACTTTGGGTTATGTTTCTCTTTTTTCCAGTCAGTGGGATCTTCACTGGACTTCCATGACTTCTCAAATATGATGGAGAGTGGCTTAGCCACTTCATTTCCAAGTTGTCTCTGCATCTCAACAGGGCCTATGGACTTGTGCACCTTTAGGTTTCCAAGATGTTCTTGAACCTGATCTCCTACAGCAAGTGGTTCTTCATTCTCCCTGTCCCTACCTTTGCCTTTTGCAACTTGGGTGGTGTGGCTGGAGCACTTGCTTGTGAACACTGAGACAAAAAAAGGTGTTGAGTACCACAATAAGTTCATGTCAAATTTGATTGTCAATTTAGGGTATGGCAGCAATCAGTAGGTATTTGCAATCGGTTTAGAAAGAGTATATAAAGATTATAGAAGATTTGATCCTAACTGATAAAAGCAAAATCAAGAACTTTGTACTTCAAAGGGAGAAGAAGTTATTTCATCCCTGTAGAATGGAGTGAGTTGAGTTAGACAATGAACAAAAGCCTTTGATTGTCACTTACATGAGAGGGAAATAGGAACAGAAAGAAGATTGCAGAAAAACACTTACAGGTTAGAAGAACTCTAATTAGAGGTGTTGCTGCGGAAATGGAGGCAGACATCTTCACTGCACTCAGGACATCTTGCAAATTCAAGTTTTACAGGAGCCTTACAGGACGCAGAATATTGAAAGCTACCTTTGCCCATACATTCAAACCTCATGCACAGCAACAGAGAATTTGAAGAGATAAGTATGTTTTCATCTTTGGAAGCATAACAGAAAAGTGGATTTGTGTTTTAAATTTCATTTAAACTGTCTGATAGAGTCAGATAGCAGTCACTACTAATCTAGTATCACTGTTCTACCTCTAGCAGGTGACATAATCTTAAAACAGAGTGACTAAGGCAACAAAACCATAGTTTATATAGGAAAGTATAGAGAGAAGGGAATTCTTTTGAACTACATGCATTTACATATTATTTTTACTTAAATACAATTTAAAAAGAGACACATAAACTTAAAAAAAATTACAAAACCTCTGAAATACATCTTTCCTATAGACATATTTTGATTTTATTCTTGTGTAACAGAAAAATTAGCTGTTTTCTAATTTAGAGAAAAAAGATTGATCACCTATACACATAGACTGCAAAGAATGACTCAAGTATAATCATTTTATTCTCCCATCCCTATCTAGCCTTGTCTGACTTGCAGGATCCTGGAACAGAACATTGTTCTGGAAACAATCTTACTGACTCAGGATGGCAGGCAGCATGAAGGAAGATTAACACCAGCGATATTCTCTAAGACTAGGTCAAGACTGTTGATGGACAGTCACATAATTATTTACTAAGCAATGACAGTGGGATTTCAAAACTTCGCTATTTTTTTAATGTGGACCAAATACAGTTTTAATATGTTAAATCGGAATAAATATAAGAAAATATTCTGTAAAACAAAGTCAATGGAGAGCTCTGATCACCCACAGACATTTCAAAAGACCAAATATATTATTTTAATTTACTTAAGAGAATAATTCCACTGTATTATGATGACAAGTACATTCTTCTTGTAAGGCCAGAACCTTTTCAATGTAAGCTGGGTTTAGACCACATTTTTCTTCAAATGTCGTAATGAATTATTCATCATTCATTAGCCATGTCATCGTCCTGTGTATGTTCACTGAGTGAAAGATACACGCAGAATTTATTAAAGCTATGTGTTTTCTTGTTCTATACATGTGATTTTTTCAAAGGCTTTATGAATCTGAAATAGAACCACAGTCCCATATGAACTGCTGCAAATGTTTGTTTATGGCTGGTTAATGCATATGTGAAAGAGAAGAGTCTGGATCCTATAGTCTACCTTTCCCTCTCAGAGCTGGTACACAGCAGAGCACAAGACTTCATACTGTGAATGCACAGTGCAGCTCATCTATGGAAATTTTCTGTTTACTCTGTGTGAAAGAAGATACCATAAATGCTGTGGGTAAATCCAACCATAAGAAAGTGACTACCTTTTTCCAAACATACCATTTTTTTTGTTTCTGGAGAAAGTAAATGGTGTCTAGAGTTATTGCACTCTGTGAGTCTCTACCTACACTATGGATAATAGAAAAACAAGATACTGTATGTACTGGGGGATAAAATATATTGCACACTCTGCCCCCCACCCCATCAGAACACTTATTACTTTACTGCAGTTCCAGCTCCGACCTAATTCTCTGAAAGCTTCTAGAGCTCTGAGCACTCCCTTTCTACCTTCCCACTGGCAGGGGTTTTGGGTGCCTGAGTTCAGGATCAGCTTCAATAATGGTGCAAGTGTTCAGCCTTGAAAACAGCTCTTCCAGAAAGGTCTGCTGGGAACCTGCTCTCCCCCATTATGCTCTGCAGCGGCTTTTAAGCCAAGGGCCTCATAGTGGCCCCACGTGAGCTGTGCTGCAGCCATGCCTATGCTGGCCAGACATCCCACTCAACTGAACCCTGAGATGAGCCTTGAACTTGAGCTCCTGGCCTGATCCCCAATCTACCTCATCCGTATGGACTTGTCTGGCTGTCTGGAGTCATGGCAGAACCTGACTATCGTCACCAGGTTTAACTGGGCAATGTGGGCTCTGCCCTGACACACATTATGAACACGCATCTCGGTGACACCACGACAAACCTTTGTCTCCAACTAGTTTCTTGCTGGGCAGCATATTTTGTGTTTGAAACTACAGCTGGGGCATCCTGACAATAAGGAAGAGTGGATCGATGAAGTGGGGAGGCTTCACTTCCCTCACATTCCTTGCTTCTGGACAGGTGCTCCCACTTCTCCATGTGCCAGCTGAGATCCACACAGATAAACTACCTTGACAAAGATCTCCTGTCAGGTTAGCAAGTTAAATCAGCTTCATAAGAGGTACAGTGAGCACCAAAGACAATGCAAAGGTGATAGTGCTCAGGGGTAGGTAGGATTAAAGAAGTGAAGGGAGGAGTGGGTGAACAGGAACTCCCCTTTTACAGAAGCATTTGCCAGCTGAACTCAGCCACAGCATCAGAGCCTATAGTCAGTTGCATGACTGATCACTCCAAATTCAAACTGTGCTAGGCTACACTTCCCTTAGAGTTCATTAACGGACACAACAGAGAGTACAGAAAAAACAGTTCAGCTCCTTGAACAGAATGCATATGCATGTATTCTCACCAGGCTTTCTAGTTAAAGTAAGCCAGTAGCTTCAGTAGTTTAGTAAAGCAAAAGCAAAGGCTGCACAGAGAAACAAAGGAAAACAAAAAGATTAATTCTCTACTTCCCATCAGCAGTTGATGTCCAGTTACATCCTAGGAAGCAGGTCCTCACTATACTTAGAGGTTACGCTGGAACACAAATGCCTTAGTAATTGCTACTCCTTCCTCTCCTCCTTTCCCTTAGCTTTTATTGCCAAGCAGACACCCTGCTATGGAATGTCTCTTTGGTTAGCTTGGCTCAGCTGCCCTGGCTGTGTTCCCTCTCCAGATCTTGCCCACCCCCCTGGTGGACTGGCCCTTGAGGGGGGATGTTGCAGACACAGCCTTGACACTGTGTGAGCCTGCCCAGCAGTGCCCAAAACACTGGTGTGTTACCAGCACCTTTCTGGCTCCCAACACACAGCACAGCACTGTGAGGGGCTGCTGTGGGAAGTTAACTCCACCCCAGGTAGACACAGTACACTCACCCAACCCAACACTTCCTGGACTTCCCAATGCCAAAAAAATGTCAAACTGGATTCTGCAGAAGCCAGGCAAGCTGCCTGACCCACCAAAATATAGGATACTGCTGTGTTTTATGATTAATGCTTGTACAGTTTTATTTATTGAAAAAGAGTATTACACAAGGGATCCAAGAGCTCTGTGGGAAGTGCATAAACACCAGAAGTGTTTCTGTAATTGCTACTCCCACTTGAGTGCACATTGCAGATTTCCCTGGCATTGGACACAGTCAGGAATGTTATTGGATGCCTGATAAAAAAATGGGATAAGAAACTAAGAGAACAATGTGAAAAGCTTATCTCCACTGTACTGAGCTGGGCTACAGGAACACATGTAACATTTCTCCTTCACAGTTCTCTATTTAGTTTTGCAGTTAGAGGCACATTCTCTAAGCAAAACTCCCAAGCAGGCGAGTTTTAGCAGGGGTTAACACGTGGAAGAAAAGCAACAGTGCATAGAAAGAAAACAGCAAGTTCAAGGCAACTGCCCCACTTAGCAGTGTGGTAACCTGTACAAATCTAAGCAAGAGGTTCAACAAAACAGGGCTTTATAAACTCAGCAGTTACCACTAGCATGGGCAAAAGTGGCTACGAAGAGGCATCTGAAAGGTTGGATTACACCTCTTTGCCTTTTCCCTTCCCTGCTATTTTATCCCAAGAAAATCCCTTCACTTGCACATGTTGGGAAAGACAGTCATGAAAGCAGGGGGAACATTGGCCAGACCTGTCCTGTCACTGTAGGGCAGCTTGGTGCTGCCCAGCCATTGTAATCACAGTGCTTGAGGGCATCACAGCCTCCCCAGCTGTCATAAAGCATTTTCTTCCCACCACAGGCAGCACTTCAGCTTCACAAAGGCATAATTAAGCCTTTCGTATTCCTCACTGATATGCCAAAACCTCCTAAGTGAGAAAATTAATACCCCTGCGTACAAAAATCAGTTCAGACCACTGCCTAGACCTTCAATGAAAGTATGTGCTGCAGGCAACCAAAATAATAGCTGACAATTCCAAAGAGCTGACACTGGCATCATGGCTCAGGTCTTCAAAAAATCATTTTTGAGTTAAGGCAGATCTGCAATATATCAGCGATCTGTCATCCACAGACTTCTCCGCAGATCCACCCTTACAGAGACAACAACTGGGAGCAGTGGCTGGACAAAACCACCGGATTCAGCCAAGCCACCTGCTAATATGAATAACTGTATTGCATAAGCCTCTTAATTAGCTAATCTAGATACATTTTTAAAGTAGCTGCTTCTTTGGCTCTGACTACTGGGAGATGATCTGGTCTCTGATTACTTTAATGGAAAAGAATCATCTTCCAATTTCCCACTAAAGTTTATTGTCTATTTTACAACTACTTGTTTGTAGCTCAGATCAGAGTTTTGCATTTTCTTTTCCTCTCTGTCCTTAGTGTTACAGCCTCCTCCTGGCATTCTTTCTGCGCTATACAACGTTATGTTGTAACGTTATGAGATACAATATACCCTCTCAAAGAGCAGACGGATGGTAAAGAGGGTTGGAACGTGGTGATCTTTAAATGCCCTTTCCCACACAAACCATTCCATGATTTCATTCCTTGCTCAGAATTTTGTGATATCTTCTTGTAAGAAAAGCTACTAAAATAGTAAGAATAGAACCTTTCTTCGCACCTCCTCCAATTTTAATTAATGTTTTTTGAATATGAATCAGTAGAACTTCACAAATTACTTTGATGTGCTCACTAAAACTTTGAAAAACATCATTAACACTTCTCTAAATCTGCTAGAAATAATTCAGCTGCAACAGGCCAACTGTTCTAGAATTGGACTTACCAAAGTAATTTGCCTGCATTTCCAACTAATTAGCTTCTGGTTGAAACAGCAATTTTTGTTATTCAAATACTTGTTGATTCAAATAAGTATTAAGGATTCAGATCCAACACTCATCCTGTGGAATTTCAGAGCTAACCCTCTCCTATACAAGAGCTTTCCTTTCATTGCTGGTGTTATTATCTACTGAGGTACAGCCCCACAAATCCTTTTCTAAATCCAACTTTTCAATCCCCCAGTTTCCCATCTGTAAAGAAAAGATGTTTACTGAAGTTAGATGGGATTTACTGCACTTCTACATAGACATGTATCAGTTAGTTTAGCTCAAATGCCTTCAGCATTTCGTTCTGTTTGCCTTTATTTTGTATTTGTCTTTAGCTTAAAAGAATTGTTCTAAAGTTCTACATATTTTCTAAGTTACTCTGGCCAACACATAGCTGTCTGAATTTTTTTCTTCTAACCTCCCCTTTAATACAGCTTTTACATCTACAGCATTCTTGAGTCATCTGAGTAATATCCAAAAACGAAGATATTTTATAATTACATGCTTGCTATTACACCACTTCACACAATTATGTGAGGGAGATTTCCAATTACCCAACATTAGTAGATGGCTTGGGAACTCACCAAAGGAAAAGGAAATCTTGAGTAAAACCTTGTAAAAAACCAAAACTGCAAGTGATTTATAACTGTGCAAATCAATGCTGGAGAAAAGTTAAACATCTACTGAAAATCTGTGCACTTTTATGAAATGAAGAACAATATTGAAACCCAACTCTGTGTATTGCTGTGTGTTAGCAATTTGAGGCACTGTTCTCAGATCTGTAAGTAGAATATTTTGTATTAGCAGCCTGGTTTTCCGTCACTGTGTCTAAAAGACTCTTGGTTTTGTGGTTCTCAGATCTGGTATTGTCTTATAAAGACTGGCTTTAGCCCAGATATTTATCAGCTCATCATTTCAACTCCTTCAAAAATCTTCTGCAATTTTAAAAGCAAATGTTTGGGTTTTGTTGTTTTTTTTTTGTTTTGTTTTGTTTTTTTTAAATTGAAATACCTTATTTCTCACATATACAGGTTTAAGTTATAAACCCAGGTTTGTTTCTTCTATTCAAGGAACAAAATTCTCAGAAACCCCACAAATTGATACACATTTACGTCAAAATGAAAATGCCAAGCAAACATGCACAGCTTTTTTGAGAACAGATTATTGTAAAAAAAAAAAACTTTTTTTATAGGTGATGCTAGTTTCTAAAAAAATGCAAGGTTTTCAGATGGCCTTTCAGGCTTTGCTTGTTTGCCTTCAATCCATAAACCTGAGGAAAATACTCAGAAAGACAGTACCTACAAAGAGAGATGTATCACTGTGTTTACCTGAAGGAAAAAAAAAAAAACAAACAAAAAACCCAAATGGTGAACTAACACATCTAGTTGAAAGCTACAGGGAGTTTTATTATACTAAATAAAATGTATTTGCAACTATTTTTTTTTAAGTGGACTTGATTCTAAGTCTGCTTTTCAACAAACTCTGAAGTGTTTTTGCAAGTGCTTCCACTGAAGTCTTTCAACTCTTGCGTCTCTTTTCATTAAACACAAAACTTAATGGACATTTTACTAACATCTAGGTTGTTTACTCCCGTACTTAAATTATGTACCTGCCTCACAGTTTATTTTAAAACACTGGAAATTAATTTTCTGGACTAATGTTGCATTCAAAACTCAGTTCAAATATTATATACATTTTTGGTAACAACATGATATAGAAATATTCTATAACTCAAGGCTGATATGAGTGTTATGTAAGCAGTAGTTTGCCCACAGCTTAAGTTTCTAATGGGATACTCACAGTAGGGCTCTATCCAACCACTCCACATATCCTACTTCTTATTACGCAAGCAAACCCCAAGTTATTTGCAGACAGAGAATTCAAGCACAAAAGGAAAAATCAGAACATCCAGTACCATTCGCACATCTGAGGCTAATACATTTCATCCACTTCATCAAGTAATTCAAGATTATTTTTTTCATCCAGAAAAAGAACAAAAGTAACTGTGATTTTACCACGTGCTGTTCTCAGGCAGTCTCCGCTGATTTCAGAAACCTTCGACTCCAAATCTTCTGGCTGAAGTGCAGTGTTGTGGCTTTTCCCCTGTCAATTGTCACAAAGAATATGTCATGTCAATTTTCAGCTTGTGCCTTGATTCTCCCTGTGAATGCCTACCATAAAATCCTTACTTAGACATCATCCCTGATAACTCACCTTTGTGGGAGAATCATGTGCAGAACTGAAAGAATGTTGTTAACTTTTGAGTTTACATTTCCTGGTTTTATCTTCTGGTGATCTGATCCTATGACTTTAGCTTCCAGAGGAAAAGGCTTTTAATATTTTTTCTCTTCATACACTTACTTAAGAATTAAGCCACCTGTTCTTCCTGAATAACTAAATGGAATCCCTGACTCTCCTCACATTAAGATGCTGACTTTGCTTTCTCACAAATACTGCACCCTTCTGTTTCTCCAGCATCCACAAAATGTGTGAGCACACTGAACGAGCAAGGATGCATTTTGTACTGCTGTACAGAGAATATTGTGAACCAAATTACCCTGTTATGGAGGCAAGCTTGTTGAGATCTCATGCTACTCTATAGCATCCAATTGACAGCACCTGAGCTGCTTATCATCTCTGAAACCTCAGCAGTTCTCAGAGCCTCTGATACAGTCTCCACTCCATAAAAATTACCTTAATTACTCACTTGCTACCTACTGGTCTGTAACTAACTACGCCTAGTGCCCCGTATGAAGGGCTCTAAGCTCCTGTGTGACCCAAGCTGCCACATATGATCACCTCCTTCTCACCCTTACTTACCTCCATGACAATTGCTGGTCACTGTACTCTGTGAGATTTGACTATTTCTTTCATCATCAAGAATTAACCTCACAGAGGTAAATGCAGTATTGCTCTCTCCAGAGATCTTCTGGAAACATCTCTAAAGAAACACTACAGTCTTCGGAGATTTAGGGTGCATTTTAATCCACTTTTAAGCACTTACTGTTTTAAACAGAACTCTAAAGAGAAAATTAAGTTTTTTTTCAAAGAAAATATATTTTCTTGAACTGAATATCGTTAATATAACTCAGAACTTCAAGAACCCTTACAAATAAACTGTGCTTTAGGATTTAAAGTGCTCCCTATAGCTCAAGCTCAAGAAGAGCTTTAGTATTCTTTTCCATTTGGGATTTGCTGTAGTTTAACAAAATCAAATTTAGAACCAGCTGATGAAATCTAAACTTCAGCTGTTCTGTGTTAGATCCTGTGACCTATTCTGATCCAGCAAAGCCTGATTCTGCCAAAAAACTTTGGCTTGTCTGTGTTCTTACAATGAATTCAGCAGAACTACACCTACACTTAATGCCTTCTGCCTGCTAGATCATGTCCAGTTTCTGTGGGAGCTGAGAAGATTAGAAGATATAATACAGAAACAACAATGTATATTTGAAACCACTCACGGACATGGACAAGATGAAACTTTACTAGTACTGGGCCCTTTTAAAAAGCTTGTGAAAAGCACTTTTTCTATTAAAAGTCTTAATATATTTACATTAAGAATATAATTTTTTTCTGATAAAAATATTAGGTAGAAAATTGTGACAACAAACAATAATCTTCAGAATAGAATGATCTGGCCTCTAAGAGTAATGATGACATGGTGGTTTGGGTTTTATTTCTTTTTTTAAAGAACAATGCAGTTTTTTAAATCTACATTCTTCTGACCAAATTTATCATTGCTGACTTTTGGTCAGTTGTAACAGCGTCAGGGTATTTTTAAACTTTAGGGGTTGACTTAACATTACGTAAGTTAATAGTTTTCTGGCAGAAAGAATACTGATTAATACTGTAAATCAGTATTAATCTTGTATGTCTCCAGGAGATCTCTGTGTTCAGCTCTAACTGGGCTTTTGAACAAACTGCACTTTCCAATTCACTTTGCAGTGCAACTGCAATCTTAGTTTTTTGGTGTCATGACATGGTTTACTGTATCACATACCTTGCCTGAGGAATTGTCCAATTAGCTACACAAAGACAGAGCCTTTGCTTTACTGTAAAATTAACACAGAGTCTTGCGTATGTATTTTTAACTTTGACCATCTATTTTAGGCAACACAGAAGAGAGCTTCAGTGCAAGTCATGTCATTTGATTTCAGTTTAAGTATTACATGGTAAGATATCTGCTTTGTGAAATGCTCCAGAATGTTTGCATTAATGGATTCTCTAAAGAAGAACATGACCGACTTCTCGAGGCAAATCCCTCCAGCACAGCTGGGGACTGAGGCAACTGGAAACAAAAGAGAGAGAAAGAGGGGCATGTACGTCATCTGCCCCACATGGAACACTGTGCTTGGCAGGCCAGTGGCTGCAGTGACACACATGCTGCTGCCCTGCATTGTGTTTGTGTCCCAAGTACTGGGAAATGCTCATGCAGGCTTTGGGCTCCCAGCCCAGAGCCAAGAGCTAACTCTTACGCTACTCCACAGCTTAGCAGGATTGCACTGCCAGATTAAAAACCCACTCTGCCAACTAGGACGCCTGGACCTGAGTTTCAGGGTGGATAGAAAATTAGCCTCCCACCAAGATAAACATGGGAGGTTTCCCACGAGGAAAGCAGCAGAACAAAGTAGAATGGAGACAGTTTTAAATCTATCAATGCTATATCAAACCTGACTAAATTGTTTTTAGCACGACACTGATTTACAAAAAGGTTTCTTGATTCATCTTAGGGCCTATGCTAGCAGGAAGGAACCATAAGGAAAAATAAATAGCTAACTCTATTAAAATTCTGTAGCTGAAATAAAAAGTTAATAAATGGCAACAAACTCCTTAATTCATTGATTTAATCTATCTAATTTTTCCCATGAGGCAGTTTATATGGGAGTTAATGAGGTGTCAGTCATCAGTCATTGGACACTGACTGCTCCAAATTCAAGAGGCTGATTAAACAATATAGGTGCTTATTTCATTCTGGCAGCACAACAGGACTGAGATTATTAGTTAGGAAAGAGACCAGATATTTTGAGCAAGGGAGAGGTAATCATTCTAGTTATACCAGTCTGAAGCTATTCTCATAAAACTCACTATAATATTAACTTTTTCCTTATTTGGATTGGAACAGAGGAAAACACCTAAACCATGGTATGAGGTATAAACCAAAATAGGGCACATGATTTTAACATGCAGAGTTACTCCAAATCTAAAACTGAGCAGGGGGTCAGCATGGCTAATGGACATCTATCTTCAAAAGGAATTTCTCATTACAGACAGCGATTGTTAGCAGAACTTCCAACCTACTTATGAATTACAGACTCAAGCTATGAAAAAAAAAAGTTTCCTGTTTTGTAGTAGTGGATAATGTTCTTCCAGTCTTTTTTTGGTGACACTGAACAGTTGTCAGTTTATACAGTACAGTTCTTTAACTAATTTCAGCATCCTGACCAATAAACTCCAGATACTCCTATCTTCTCTGCAGCATCATTTAAAGCATTCACCTGAACCTGCAATCAATCAGTTCAAGGAACTAAACCCAACAGGTTTTCTTTTTGCAGAGCTACTTTTTTTAATTATTATTCTATCTCCTTGAACAAATCAGTGAAATAACAAGAGAAGAGGTGGAGATGTTTTGAACTCTTATGCAGTAACACTTAAACCCAATCTGCTTAAAGCACCTTCTTTCAGGCAAACACTAAGGAAGTAATCCCTGTGAAGTTTTGATTCAATGATGAGGATGTAGCTAAAAGTTAGCATCAAAGTAATAATGTCAAAGCCAGTGAAAAACTAGTATTTTACTGCCTGCTATGAAAGGGTTATTAAAATATGTCTGTTGAAATAGATGTTCTTTGTACCCATTAAGTACAACTGACTACACAGTTGTTGAATCTAACAAGGAGCAGTCTGTTAACAGCAGTGAGCTGAAAAGCAAAACACACTAGATGAAATACAGTAAAGACATTTTTGAGGTACTCATGAGTATTGGTTATTACCTGCAACAAGATTCCTCAAGCCTGTTTGAATGAAGACAGTTCCCACTACAATTCCTAGTACAATTGTGATAACATAACGAGACTTCCATGCAGTAACTAGGCAAGATTTGTATAAAAAGATTCATCACACATCTGAAGAGTTTCTAAACCTGGGTGACCTTTGGTTCAACTATCCGCCTCCAGCATCACAGAAAACAGCCACACACTCCTCCATGAGCTGGGAATAGTTAGTTGTTATTTATGGGAATCAAAGAGAGATTTTCCTGAGAAGGTTAAAATCAGCTAAATACACGAACAGCAACTTCTCCCAAGTGGCAGTAGGATCCCCATACAATGGGGTAGCATGACTAAAGTCTGAGAAGTAAAAAATCTGGGAACATGATGTTGATTCTTATGCTGTGGCTACTGGTGTCCCCACAGTCAGAAAAAGAAAGTTTTAAGATCAGGTGGAAAAAATGGCAATGGCGGTATCTGGGGGGATGAAGTCCTACAGATCCAGCAAATATTATCTCCTATTGGCAGAATCTAGCCCATACTCAAGGCTGTGTCTACCTATCTTTGGAGGTGTAGTACATATAAAGTTGTCATATCTCGTATAGAAAAAAGGAAAATTCCAGGTTTGTGTCAAGCATCATTCATTATCAGCAGTCAGAACTAAGGCAGTGTTATCCCAGCTAACAAGGTCACAGTCCTCAATGCAGACAGCATTTATACAAGGAGGGCAGCTAAACTGACCTCTCTTCCAAATGCTAGGGCTGTAATTCAACAACACACTGACGATACACCAGTACAGCTATCTCAGGAAATTTCCTAACTAAACTTATTCCCCTTCCCATACTGCAGTTCCTTACTTATTCAGTTGGGTGGATACAGCTGCTTATGGGTTTGTGAGACAATCAAGGAAATGGTTTGCACTAAAAAATAAGATACAATTTTTATTAAAGCCTAAGTCATCTCAGTGACTCAGTTTATACTACTGCCGAAAAAAGCAGCTGTATTGGCACGACACAGTGATAGTGAATGGGAGGACAGGGATAGGAAATAAAAGCTTAAGGGTATAATTTCTTTTGCTATTAAAAGTAATGTATAATGAAAATAGTCTTTAGCAGGAACCTATTCAAGGTTAATATTCTTTGTTATTTCACGTCAAATATCAGACCAAACACCAACAAAGAAAGTGGTAGGTGCCTTGAAGTCACTTATCCTAAAGTCATTATGTTTGTGATCATACGGTATCTGAAATCTGCAAAACAGTCACTGACACTGAATCAAGTCAACTCCACCTCTTGCACCCATAAGTTATAGTTTTTAGTTGAAAGTGGACAGACAGTCCTTTCACGTGAGATCAGTGCCTAAACTCCAGAATGATTCTTTCCTCCCATACTCCTGGTTTCTGGCATTAGCTGGTAATTCATCTAAGGGTCCTGCTGCTTAGCTGACCCTGCACTGCGGGAAGAGCAAAATAGAGGAAAAAAGCTGTTTTCCTTCTCCTTCTGGAGCATTCCCAAGTTCTGGTCCTAATTTGTTATTTAATTTTTTCAGGAGTCAGAAAAGAGCAATCAGATGTTCATCACTCCTTCGTTTTTAGGATCTGCTCAGCAGTGACAGAGAAGAGCAGTGAAGCTGTTGAAGGGCCTGGAGCACAAGTCCTACAATGAGTGGCTGAGGAAACCGGGATTGTTTAGCCTGAAGAAAAGGAGACTCAGGGACGACCTTATCACTCTACAACCACCTGAAAGGAGGTTGTACCCAGGTGGGGGTCGGCCTCTTCTTCCAGGCATCCGGCAACAGGATGAGACGNAGTGACAGAGAAGAGCAGTGAAGCTGTTGAAGGGCCTGGAGCACAAGTCCTACAATGAGTGGCTGAGGAAACCGGGATTGTTTAGCCTGAAGAAAAGGAGACTCAGGGACGACCTTATCACTCTACAACCACCTGAAAGGAGGTTGTACCCAGGTGGGGGTCGGCCTCTTCTTCCAGGCATCCGGCAACAGGATGAGACGACATAGTCTTAAGCTGCACCAGGTGAGGTTAAGTTGAACATTAGGAGAAATTTCTTTACAGAAGGAGTGAATAGACACTGGAATTGGCTGCCCAGGGAGGTGGTGGAGTCACTGTCCCTGGAGGTGTTCAAGAAAACACTGGATGTGGAACTTGGTGCCATGGTCTGATTGACAAGGTGGTGTTCGGTCATAGGTTGGATTTGATGATCTCAGAGTTCTTTTCCAACCCAACCAAACCTGTGATTCTGTGACAGTGAACGGTGTGTATTGCTGCACACTGACCTGTCAGTTTGTACACTGCAAAGGGCAATGTTTCAAGACTTTGGTACTGGAGCATTCAGGGTTGGATTTTGGGATACTGCAGAAACTTGAGTTCTGACACAGGAGGAACAGATGTTAACAGATGCAGAGAAGTGACACTCTTTGGCAGGGCTGCAGTTTGAAGCAGCACTTTCATTACTCTTTGATAGATTCAGTTTTGAAGGAGAAGGAAAATAAAGATCATTACAAGTTTGTTCTGTTCAAGAAAGCTCATCTTCCCAAATATTCAAACAGCATAATAATAGATTACAGACAAAACAGGCTCAAGACCTTCTGCTCCTTGATTCAGATCAAGAGCCTGAATGCAAGTTTTCTTTGCCTCAGCTACAGAGTTCTGGCATTGATGAAATAGTTGTCTCCACCTTTTTATAAGAAAGTCCATCTTGTTCTGATGATGTCTTATTTTATCTTCTATATTATATATGAAGACTTGAATGTGAGGTGCCCTGGAATGTCCTGTCCCTGCTCCTTTGAGCACAATCCAGGTACATTTCTCCATTGCCTTCAAAAATGCTGAATTGCCCTGACACAATACTTCTGTACTGTCCCTTCCTTCCACAACAAGAAAAATGAAAACACCCCTCACTATGCATTAGCAACCATCAGAAATCCTTCTGGTGGTGCCTTGTAGCTTCCATACTCCAAGACTTGGACTACCCAGTTTCTAGCAGGCATGTTTCTCAGTTATGTCCATTTCTATGTCCCAGGCTTTCTGGACTGCTCTCTTTTGTAGCAATTGCTAAATCCCACTTGAATGTAATTTTAAAAAATCTCTTTTCATATTTCCTTCTCTGCTCCTCCCAAACATTCACAATAGTGCTTGTCCTACTTTCACAATACTCGATGATTTTAATGCATTTCTAGGCCTCATCACTAGCTTATCTCATTCCTAGCAACCTTACATAGGAATCTAGCTCTTGTTGAGATTTAAAGAGTCCATTAGAGTCAATTTTCTACAGCAGGAAAACAACCTCCCTCCCTAAATTAGAGAAATTTTCCTCCTTACACCACTCTGTGCCTATCACAGAATGTACCAGCAGAAATGAAGTCAGACACAGCTAATTGTGTACATCCATTCCTTACCTCTCTTTACAGGACCCCCTCATGGCCTCCATCAAAAGTAGGCATGATTAGGTCAGGAATGGCACTTAAAAAGTCCAGAGATCCTCAGATAATCTCTCAAACCCTGGCCAATGCCATTACTACTGAGTTATGGACAAGTCTCAACTTCTGTATCTCAACTTAGCCTGCTTGAACTCTTTGAAGATTTATTAAATATTAATTGAACCAGAGAGCAAAATGCAAGACATAGTCCAGCAGAAAGACATTAATCTGCAATGCTAGACAGCCAGGATCCCTGCTAGAGTTAACACTGTATTATTTATGAAGAGTGGAATTACTGACAGAAGCAATGAAATTATTTCATTTTTCATAAATATTTAATATTAACACCAGTGAACTACTTGGCAACATGAAGTGATTCCATTGTAACTATTCAGATTTCTTTCAAATTGAAAAAAAATGTTATCATAGTACTTCTACTCTTGTGGGGTAAATCAACTGTAACATAGATTATTGCAAATAGAGGCTCAAGTTGAAAGAAACTAAGTACCTGGAGCTCTAAAAATCTATGAGAATGAATGCCCTAGAATCTCAACTACTTTAGCTAAAATTTCTGGCTAAAAATTACATTAAGGAACATCTCCCTTCCAAATATTAAAAGAAAACCAAAACATCCTGTAATATTCCCCATGCCTTAGCAAATAAAACTACCCAACTTTTTACATTAATACTTCTTCTTATATTTCATGAATTTGTTCCATTATGCACCAGGAGGTTGCAAAGGGGACCAAAAGAAGTTATACTGAAAGAACTTGGGTAATACTGTGAAAGTGACAGAGAAACATGGAAGTTCATTTTAGAAAGGAGTTCAATCTTAAAAGAATTATAAAATCATTTAAATAAGTTACTATGCAATTTTTAAATGAAAATAACTTGCAACTGAGTTCAGAATTTGTTTGCAAAACCAGATATTAAAACACCCAATTCAACAGCTTTGGGCTCTTTATGGGGTCAGGTGGTGCCCTGCTTCCAGGGCTGTGTCTTCAAAAGACCTGAGTCTCATAAAACTCATTTGCTTTAAACCATAAAGTACCTCTTTACCTCATCAGTGTCATCCTGGCTTACAATGTTGCTGTGAAATCATATTCAGATTTCTTGTGTCTGAAACACGAACTGTTTCAGGTCTGTCTACCTGTCAGTATCAGTGCCATTCACATATTATCAAGCTGGTTCTGAGTCAGTTGGCTTCAGCATTTAAATTAGCATTACTGCATTAATGTAACCCTCCACAGGGGCTAATATTTTCTGCTTTTTAGCATTGTGTAATGTAGACAATTCCCTTTACAGTTTTAGTTAATGAAAGACTGTTTTCCACATTTTCTTCCAAAAACTGTTGTGTAACATCACTGTGTACTGTAAATAGCTTCCCACTTCCATCTGCTGCCTGAAGTGTCTGCTCTAAACTGCTCTGGTTTGCAAAGTTTTTGCTTTGTAGTTCTTTGGCATAAAGCATTTGTTAGCCTTGTTGTAATTTCTAGACTACAGCTGCCAATAAATCAGACAGTGGCACATAAATGCTATACTGTTAATACATTCTTATTAGTTAGACTCTAAAGGAGTGCCTAAAAAAATTCATTTTAAAGAACAGATTTTGCAACAGATTGGACACCATGATCCCCCTGAGTTCAATGGGATACAGCATTACTAACCATTTAATCTGAGTACCTCTTCCTCAGTGCCCTGGGAGAAAACAGACCGTAAAGGCCCCACAAACATGATATGGATTACAGTAATTCTTGACTTAAATTTTGTTTGTGACTACACTGACAAAACCACATCAGAGTGATAAATTAGAGCCTATCATGGCTGATTTCTAGTACGTATCTCGTACATATCATACTAAAACCTGATTTTCACTGCCACAGCTCCCAATAAAGTTCAGATTAGCCAAGATAATTTTAACGATGCCAGGTAATTCTGAAACATGGTTGCATTGGGTTTGCATGGCCAGGGTTTGGCAGTAGAGGGGCTACTCTGTGAGCAGCTGCCAGAAGCCTTCCCCGTGTCCAACAGAGCCAATGTCAGACGGCTCCAAGATAAACCCACCACTGGCTGCAGCTGAACCTATTGGCAATGGTGGCAGCGCCTCTGGGATAACATAATTATGAAGGGGGCACAAAAAACCCCAGCACCTTCAGCCAGAAAGAGGAGTGAGAATGCGTGAGAACAGCTCTGCAGGCAGCAAAGTCAGTGAAGAAGGAGAAGGAGATGTTCCAGGCACTAGAGCTGATATTCCCCTGCAAGACCATGGTGAGGTAGCTGTGCCCCTGCAATCCATGGAGATCCATGGGGGAGCAGAGACCCACCTGCAGCCCATGCAGGACCCTACAACAGAGAAGGTGGATGCCCAGTGAAGGCTGTGAACCTGTGAGAATCCAGTGCTGGAGCAGGCTCCTGGCAGGGCTCTTCGGACTGTAGAGAGAGAAGTCCACTGGAGCAGATTTGCTGGCAGGACTTGTGATCCTGTCAGAGAGACCTACACGAGAGCAGCCTGCTCCTGAAGGACTGCATCCTGTGGAAGGGACCCACAGTGGAGCAGTTCATGAAGAACTATAGCCTGTGGGAAGGACTCATGTTGGAGAACGTCTGTCTCTTGTAGGAAGAACCCTTCATTGGAGCAGGGGAAGAGCATGAGGAGAAAAAGAGGAAATGTGATGAATTTACCACAACCTCCATTCCCGGTCCCCCTGCATTGCCTGGGGCAAAGACATAGAGAAATTGAGAGTGAAGTTGAGTGTGAGAAGCAGAAAGGTATTGGGAGAATTTTTTTTTTAGTTTTTTTCTTATTTTTCATTTTAATCTTGTGTTAACAGGCAATAAATTAATTTACCCAAACTGCCCCTGACGGTAATTGCGAGGGATCTCTCCCTGTCCTTATCTCAACCCATGAGCCTTCTGTTATTTTCACTCCCCTGTCCAGCTGAGGAGGGTAGTGACAAAGCAGCTTAGGTGGGCACCTGGTAACCAGGCAAGGTCAATCCAGCACATCACTGATAGCACAGGGACTCACAGCTTTACAGTTACACTCCAACACAACATGCTAATTACAAGTCATTCTCTGATGACCAGAGTCTGTAGCATTGAATTGCTTTGGTTTGGACTGTACAAACACCAGAGATATATCTACCTTTTCAAAGAATGTGAAACCTAATAACTGCATGTATAAAAGCTTCTCAATAAATCACAGACTAAAACACGTTTCAGAATGTCATCTAGACAACTATTTAAGAGCCCCAAGGAGGATAACAATGCCAATTTCATTCCTGAGATTTGCTTAATCTGTTCTTAAAAATCTCCAATTAGGGGAACTTTGAAACCTCCTTAGGCAATTTAGGCTACTGTTTTAGTATCTTTATTAATAAAATGTTCTTAATATCTAACCTATATCTTCCTTGCTGCAACTTAATGCAAGTACTTCTGCAGCCTAAAAGCAACAAAACAACAGACTGCTCCCATCTCTCTGCAGAGCTAAGAGACACTACTTTGAACACTTCAGATATACCAACCTTGTCTTCTCCTATTTAGATGTGTCACTCTTGATTCATTTTCTCACAAGCCACATTCTCCAGACCTCTAAATCTTCTTCTTGCTCTGCTGCAGACTCTCTGTCTATCTTTTGTGAAGCACTCTGCCTCAGAAAGACAAAGTACTTTAGCTGAGGTCTTGAAAATATTGAAGAGAATAAGAGAACCACTTTGCACAACTCAAACCATACTCCTGTTTGTAAATCTTGGCATGGTATTTACTTTTCGCACAGCAGGATGACTGTATTGGCTCCTCTTCTGAAGCACTAAACCCCTTACTTATACCAAATACCTTCCTGAATCCTTGTTACCTCAATCCTGAATTTGTGCAGTCGTGCATCAGTGTTTAGGAGCAGCACCTTGGTCTTTTTTCTACTGAGCAACTTTTTATTTATCAGAATTTTTATTTATCAGAAACTATACACAACCTACAAATATGACTTCTCTTTCTTCCTCTTCCCCAGTGAACTGAAGATCCTCTCCTTTCACTGTCGTCTAGTAAATATACGGTATAGCGTTACCCATGTCACTAGTGACATTCAGATTAGTTGCCACACCAAGGAGTTAAGTCTTGTGCAGCTATTTTCAATCACAGTGACTCACTGATAACCAGTTGTAAATGGTTTTCCAAGGACTGGTGCATCCTGCACAGTAGTTTCATAAAGACTATGGGTTTCTAGCTAATTTTCAAAAATTTCATGAAATTGTATTGAAAGACTGACCACAGTGCAGATGTATGACATCTCTGCTGCTCTTCTATCCTCGAGGCTTGTTACCTTTTTAGGAGGAAACTGGAGCACTTGGAGAATGTTTCTTTTCAGTGGGAACCTGTGTTGCTGTTACTTATCTCCATGCTCTCTCATATATTTACTTCAGTGTTTTACAGCAGTTTATAAACAAGTGATCAACACACAGAGGGTACAGCTGAAAAAAAAGTAATTGTTAACAATCTGCACAGAAGATACTAATTGCAAACAGGCTACAGAAACTGCTGACTGGGTCTTCTCTTGTCTAAAAGAAGATCTTGCCTCCCTTTCCCACTGTCCTATTTTAGATTCTGGGGTCAGGACAGCCTCCCATGAGCCAGGACAGGGCAGATGCCTGCTGCAGGTCACCTCAGGGTGACATGACTCCTCTGCCTCAGAACCGCACCCATTTTCCAGTGACTGGCTTATCCCCCACAACTTGGTCATCATCGTGTCCATGTGAGGCCACCATAGTGACACAGCTGTAACCCAGGTGACATCAGCACTTCCTGGGACTGTCTGGTGGGTGAGGCCACACCTTGGTCAACCCCAAAGCACAGCAAGAGCAGGATGTCCTCCCTCTTCCCCATATGGGGATGCCATTTTGCCAATGGTAAAAACCCTCTGACCCCTTTCAAGCTTCTCAAGTGCTTCTCATACATTCTTGATATATGTGATGTAGCCATGTAAATATCTCTAAAGATATACACAGTGAGGTGGGTATATTTACAAATGTATACAGTTTATAATAATGAATTTATATCTGCAAAAGTTTACATATAAAAGATTAATTAATAAGAGGTACCAATAATAAAGTTTAAATACAAATAGAAAATAATAATAATAAAAAAAAGGCAGAACATACAGTGATACCACTACCAGTTAACAAGACTGATGAAATCCCAACCAGACTGCTGCACAGTATTACCTGGTCAATCTTCCCACACCGTGCTGCGCTGTAAGATACAGACAACACTGCCTACTAAAATGGAAAATCAGGCCAAAAATTTAACTTTACAGGAACACGCGTAAGGGGGCACTAGGAGAAGTTCACAATGGATTTTCCCCAAAAGACCACATCCATCGGATAAATGGCAGTTGCGGTGAATTTCTGAAACAAAACCAAAATGTCCAGTGTGACAAGGGCAAGGGATGACACTTACAAAAAGGCTTCTCTAATTTGAATGCTTCCCCTGAACATGATGCAGCAGTAAACATGTCTCCTGTTAGGACAAAAGATGAACTCCTGAAGGCAACTAACAAATCACCTATACCTTACAGAGCAGACTGGGCTTACAAACACAGGATGCCTCCTAAGCTATTGTCCAGCTGGCTGAAAGCAGCCAAGAAGTAATTCATCAGGCTCACTCTTTAACAATTTTTTTCAGCAAAGATCCAGCACGGTTGTTCAGACCTACACAGTCTTTCCCATTCAAGTCCAAGGAAAAGGCTGTGTTACAGCTGACAGTAATGGCAGCTCACTGAACAAGCTCTTTGTCATGCCTGTTTGCACTGGGGCCACTTCAAATACATCTAGTATGGGTTTGGTACACTATTCTGAGCAGCCATGAACAAAAAGAAGCCTTGTTAAAATATATCTCCTTTTCTAGTGGTAGAAAGGGTCATTTTCCTCTGAATTTCTTGGGGTTTTCTGCTGTTCAGTAGGGTTTGTTATTCCTCTACTTTTTGCACCTGGAATGCAGACTGGCATTACCCATCCTTTTCCTTTTAAGGGTTTGGGGAAGGACGGCCCTTCAGGGCTGTGACGTGTCTCTCAACAACTTTAGAGATCTCCTGCTTTGCCAGTGTTTGCAACTGGGCCACAACTGCCTGGGAGACATATCTGATTGCATCTTTGGCCATGTTTTCAGCCACACTTTTAACATGTGGCTTAATAATCTCCAAACTCTTTTAGAAAAATGGTATAGCTTTTGAAAAGAGGCTGCAGAATACAGATTCTACTCCACCTGGACTCTTTAATAATTCATGGACAAGGAGGGGTCCTTTTAATTCTTTTACTACTCCCTTTACTTTATCTTTATTCACTTACTCTTTACTACATGATGATGTCTTCCTTAAAACACCAGAACCTTTCAGATCAAGAGATAAAACTTTAGGGTCTCTGAAATAAGACATGCTTGCTTTGTGTTTATTTCAGTGCTGTCTCTTTCTATGTGAGGTTGGTTTACTGGCACATAATGCAGTTTGTACTATCTTGCTGCAATGAGCTCACTGTTATTACCATGTGCCAGAACACAGCATGATAATGGGACCAGTAAGTCTCAAACCAGCTGGTACTCCACAAGATTTTGTGTAGAGGTAGATTGGGATAAAAACCTTCCAGGCATGTCAATTAAAAAGGAAACTGTCACTGGCTACCCCAGGAGAAGTTTCATAAAAACTCGCTGGCTTCCCAGCTGTAGAAAGAGTACAAGGATTTTCATCCATTTTAAGCTTTATTCCCTAACTGCAAGACTGTGGTTGGTCAACAGTTAAAGCTCTGCTGTTGGAACCAGTAAATGTTTATACATTCCAGCAATATGCATATGGATGAATAATGGACTTGTCACAAAGAATAATGCCATGTCTTACCCAGCAGCATTATTAATATTATTCCAGCTGCCTGGGTATTGTATTTCTGCAAACCCCATCTCCCACTGGCCTGACAGCTTCCAGGGGCTTTGAATAGCTGTTTAGTAAAGTTCAAACTGGTGTTTTGTGGTGATATTCTGGTGTAAGCATTGTTGGGGAGCATGATGTAAAAACCACAGTTTACCATCCTTCTTTTTTTCTCCCACTCTGGCTTCAGCTGCTAAACATCATGGACTTGAGAGGCTTTTATCCAGCTGTTAAATTTCTTCGGCAAGCACCACCACTTCACAAACAGCTGTTTCTTCCTTACTTGCCTTTTTACTGCTAGAAACTTCTCAATTTTGCACATACTGTCCTCAGTAGCATTCACTTTTTAAAGTTCTTTAAAGTTCATTGGAATAAAATGTCCCCTTTATACCTTGGTGACTGGAGTCTATCAAGCAGTATGCTGACCCTTTCTCATTGTCCTGAGGACACCTAGGGAAGGATATTGGGAAGTGGGGAACTTGGCATGACATAAATGGTATGGAATAGGTGGGTGGATATTGTCCTGGTTTCAGCTAGGGTAGAGTTAGGGTTAAGGGTAGAGTTAATTTCTTCTCAGTAGCTTATTCTAACTTGTTACAGTGCTGTGTTTTGGATTCAGAATGAGAATGGTGTTGATAACACACTGATGTTTTGGTTTTTTGCTAAGTCGTGTTTATCCTAAGTTTTTTTTTTTTTCTTCTTGTCCCATGCTTTGCAGGTGAGGAGGTTCACAAACTGAACTGGGGCAGGTGACCTGAACTGACCATGGGGACATTCCACACCACAAAACATCATTCCCAGGGTATTAACAGAGGGGCTGATCTGGGTTAGGGAAGGGGGATCTGGTACTGGTCAACTGGTGGTGAGCAACTGTATTGTGCATCACTTGCTTTTCCCTATTAATTATCATTATAATCTACTATTATTACTGTACTTTACTTTCAATTATTAAACTTCATTAAATTTTTCCTTGCATTTTTTTATCTCAACTTGCAAGTTTTACTTTGATTCTCATCCCCAGTCCACCGGGGAAGGGGGGGGGTTGAGAGGCAGGGGTTGAGCAAGCAGCTGCATGGTGCTTATTTCCATCTGGGCTTGAACCACAACATTCAGAATTTCAACTAGTACCAGGGAACATCTAATCATAACTACTGTCAAATATTTCTTTTGTCCTAAACATCCTCATGGTCTTCCTTTCTGAGTGGAGACATATTTACTCTAATTTTCACCAGTTGCCAGACATGGTTTTTCAAATCCTTGCACAGCTTGGAGTTTTCATGCCCATACTCTAATTTGAAGAAGCTGTGGTTATAGTTCTTTCTTATAAACTCCAGTAACACACTAATGTAGGAAATGGTAATTGCTTGCTGTAAAACATCCCCATGTCTCAGTTTTGAGCATCCTGTTAAAGCAATCTGTGACAGAGGCCTCTACTCCACTATTAGTAACAAAGAAGTGAAAATTATTCTAATTTAACAACTTGTGTGAAGGCTGATTTAAAAACATCCATTCTCTGCTTGGTAATTACAGAGGTGGCAAAAATGATTTAAAAGCCTCAGCTACTTCACAACCCATTCTGCCTTTCAGACACACAGTCCAGGCACATTGGGATGGTATGTTCACCATCACTAGAATGAGACCAATACTGTTGTTGTGTTTAGAATAAGCCACAACCTGTTACTGCTAAAGGACTTTCTCATAGCCTTCTGTTTATTCTAAGTCTTGGTTTACATGACATGAGGCCACCTGTTTTCTCTTCAGATCAATAGTACTGCTTATTTCGGAAAGGGGCTTTACACTCCCAAAGCATCCCACTTCCTCAGGAGCATAGTAAATATGTTTTGACAGATGCTGCAGTTTGTTAATATGCTGCTTCTACATGCACACAGAAAAACAAACATCAGGCAACTGACTTAAGTCATGTTCAATGAAACTTTATTAATCATTGGGGTGATGGTGATCTGCCTCTCATGGTCACCATTTCTCTTCTTTCAAATACGTTTTTTTTAATGTTGGTTTTTTTTTTTTTTTACAATCCTGTGATTCTAAGCAAGATTAAAAACAATTCACAGAATAACTGTGCCTTTTATGCAATCAGTCAGGATCATGTTTTCAGAAAGTGCTATAAAATCCATGTCAACATATGGGTAAGGGAATACATGGAGCATAATTCCAGTCATGGTATTACAAGTAGCTGTAAGGACACTGAGATGTAGACAAAAGTTGCCTCCCACCCCCTCACACAGACTGTCGTTTTCATAATCCCAGCCCAACCACCTTCTCCCCAATACAGATGGTCTTTTTAGGAAGACCTTTTGGGCTCTACGTGTCCCTACAAAGACGTTCCTGTGAAGTTGTTTTTTTTATTTTGGTCTTCAACTTTAGTAAGCAATGTTACCTATGTTTTCTACGATAGGACAAAGTTGAAAGACAGCCCCACAAGGTGATCTGGCTGCCTTAAAGGCAGGTGAAGGTGGCCTCTTGGTCAGACTCAGGTCTGGTCTATTCTTTGGATGACCTGGGTGGCAGCTTCCTGGATAGCTTCACAGGTTTAGCCCTTCAGATTTTTTCATGGCCTTCCCGCTCTCACACATACCCCCACACCATTCAACTGTACATTCCTTTTATTTTGTTTTCTTTTTACTTACATTTTCAACTAATTTCATTATCACTTATCAAACACTTTTATACATACATTTTATAAATACAATTTTTGCATATTATAAAGAAGTGTCACTACATTTAAACACATATTTAAACTGTTCTACAGTCTTTTACATGTTTTTCTGAACACGTGTGTGTGGGGGGGGTGTGGGTGTGGTGGGTGGGTGTGGGTGTGTGGTGGGTCGCTGTGTGTGGGGGGTGTGTGTGGGGGGGCCTTTGACACACTCCTGTGGCAACAAAAAGGGCAGGGTTTCAGCTGCTGGCAGTTACAGGGGGTTCTGAGATCACATGGGGTATGGCCATGACCATGACTAAACGCTGACTTCCACGGATAAAGGGAGGACTTCTGAGGCCCGAGGGATCTGATGCACTTCTGGGCTAAATGGGTCATATGGTTGGGAAAGGGGGAAGGGCTTCTGGGGACAGCGGTCATCAGACTTTTGAGGGTCGGATCTTCCATCAGAAGTTGGAGGAATGTAGCCTGCACCGTCTTGTACAAAAGTTGTTCTTCAACTGAGACTAATGATATCTCCATTGGTTGCAGCCTTTTCTCATCCTCTCCTCAACTTTCTAAATCACAATAGAAATCTAGGTTGCTACTGCTCAAACAAGGAGTGAAGACAGGGGTTAGACATAAAATAAGTAAGAAATAGTATATAATAGAAAGTGAGAGAACTTACAGATGAATACTATTTTTACATACAATAGTAACTATTACAGGTAGTTTGGGGTAATTTATCAGTACACAGGCTAAACAGATAAGATGATGATGATGTGGGTACAGACAGGATACAAGACATGTGAGGCTGAGCTTCTCCTGAAGACTAGAAGACATACTTAAGAGTAACAAGTAGCCAACAAACTATTTTTTACCTCCCTTATATTAAGACGAAATGGTATGATCATACCCAATTACCTTACCTGGACAAAAATACTTTGTATTGTTACTTAAAACAAAGGGGCTACATGAGGATCTTACCTTCACATGCCCAGACCTTATCACTGAACCTGGTAGTTCAGTAGTTTAGTTAAGCCTGGTAGTTTAGTTAACACTTCCATCTAAATAAGTAATTTACCTATTAATGTTTTTCAAACCGATTTTTACTCTTGACTTAAAGTACGTTCCCTTTAAATTTTTGGTATCTTTATTCTGTATTCAAAAAATCATGATATGACTACCTTACATAAGGTAGGTAGACTTTGCCCTATAATCACTGAAGTGTATTGTTCTTTATTTTCTCCCTGCATCACGATTAAGTAAAAGGAATCTTTTGAAGGAAAGAAACAGCAACAGCAGCAACCCAATTTTTGGATTAAGCTATGAGCAGATGTAGACTTGGCTACAAGTCATCTTAGCTTTTCCAAAGGCCATCTCCTGTTTTGTCCAAGGAAGAAGGGTCAGACCATACAGCAGCATCCAAAACGTGCTCTTCATCAAACAGAATATTCTGTCCTGAATTCTAAAACTTCCATTTTTATATCACAATTGCTCCTGATTGTTCTTGCTCCAGTTAGAGGTCTGAAAGTTTTCAGAAATTATTAGTGCCAAGTTTATTGACTGTTTTTATGAACCAGTATATACTTGCTCACAGGGAATGTTATGTATCACATGCTCACCAGAAGTGGAAATGTGACGACTTCAAAGTACTGTTAATATGGAATGACTTTGCCCTGAGGGAACAATGAATTTGCTAAGAGAATGGCCATGCCAAAAGACCTGGGTTACCTCAGGGTCTAAGGGGTTTGAAATGTAGGATATTAGGCAATTTCTCAAGACAAGGGGGAAAAAAACTATATCAGATGTAATATGCTCAATAACATCTTTTCAGAGATGATTAACTGTAAAGTTAGAGGGATCATAGCAATAATCTAACCTATACACAAAGGCAATAGGACTCAACCTAAATGCAATCCTGAACAGCAGAGACATTCCAGGAAACTGTATTTTTAACACTAATTTTGAACACTCATTCTTTCACATTCTTAATTCACTAACCTCGACTAGGGCAGGAAGAAAAACATCAGAAAATGTAAAATAATTCCCTAGTTCCTTTCTGGTGCTTTTTGTCAGATGAGCATAAAAGGCACCCAAGCAGAATCCTCTGCTTGGTTGGTCAGATGCTGCTGGTAGGTATGGGGTATAGGCAGTAAAGGACAGGTTATCAGGCAGATCCACAGCTGCACTTGGCAGGTACAAGCTGCAGGCAGGGGAATAATGGTTCTTGCGTCAGGAGGTAGTCTGTGTTCAAGGCACCTCATGGAATAATTTGCAGACTTCATCCAGTGGCACCAGAGCACCTCTCAGGCATCTCACACATTCTCCACAAGTACAATATGTGGATGCGTGAATGTACATATTCAAGAAGCTTCTAAGCACTACTCTGAAGTGGTCACATGCAGCAAATACTTCTGGAATTCTCTGTCCCACCCAATGCCCATAAGACAAGAAGTGCTTTGAGATGTAAATTTCCTCATAGTTCAGTGCTTCCTAATTTCTCATGTTAAAAATTCTGATCCAAACTCTTCTGAATCTTCAGCCGAAACATCCTACATACTTTTTTTTGAAGTAAAGGTTAAAAAAACCCTTTTGCAAGGTCACTGCTTATCCTTTAACTCAAAATATGTAACTTTTTTACTGCACGAGAAAATTCCAAAAGAATACAGCAAATACAGAAAACATGACTACAAGGATTCTTCCAAGCACAGGCTTCTTCTGGGAATATGCAGTTAATTGCTCAACACTATGAACTGAATTATTCCTTAAGAAAACTTCTCTTGATCAGTTGTAGAAAACTGCCATGCAATATGACTGAATTTCAAAGGAGAAGAAGAGTTTGTAATTTCTCAACCAAAAATAAGCAGGGTGCAATGTTCCAGGTAAGGTGAGATTACTAGATCATTTTGGTGTTTGCATTTGAAAAAGTGGGAAAAAGACTGGTGGATGAAACAGCTGCAAGTCTGATAAACTCCTTGTACTTGTGTGATGAGAAGGTACTCCTTCTTCTCCATAAAGATAAGCAGCAATTAGAAAGTAGTCACAAGATTCCCAGAATAGAATTTGCACTAGTCCAGAATATACCAAAATTAATAGTAAACCTTAGAAAAGGAAAAGTAGAGGTTTAATTTAGACTGAGAGAAATTTTTGGTTAGAACTTCAACCCAGAGACAAAAGCTAAAGTGAGCTGTAAAATTTTAAATGAGCTGTTTAAATTTTAATATAATAAAATGTTAAAAAAATGTTCCAGAAGAGAAAGAAAACCTAAACAGTAATCTGAAACACTGAAATGAGTCATCATAGATTTTTATGATGAAAACCTTTACAATTTTACTATGACAGTTTCTGAATTCCTTTTATTTCTAAAAAAAAAAGGTTTAAAATGAAATATTTTTCATTCCAATTAGATAGCATTAGCTGAATGCTTTGCTCAGCCTGAAGTTTTGTCTTTTTAACTTGCCAAAACACAATTAAGAAAACCTGATAATTTCCGTTCCTAAAAGAATAGTTTTCAGTATTGCCAATGAGGTGAAAAATCAGTTAAATAAAAATCCAACTAGATTATTTGCAAAGATTTTCATATCAACAGTATTACCAGCTGCTCAAATGGAACTTCTGAGAAAGTTTTAGGGCTAAAAAGTGATTGTAAAAAGTTTACTGGACATGAAAGTTTATTAACAAGTAAGTTTTTAGAAGGACTAAAGGTCATGTTAAATAGAACCATAACCAACCTGTATCCACCAGAATTGTGGGATACTATTCTCTCACAGCAAGGTCATGACCTCTTCAGTAAGGCCAGGCAATAAAAAAGATAGGAATGCAAGAGTTAGAAATGCTTCTTCTCTCATTATTTAGCTCATAAAAACCTCTGCACCCTTGATTTAATAATGTTTAATTGAATTCCTTCACAGTGATAACTTAAGAGTGAGAGGGAGGATTGTAGAGTAGGTAAAGCTACAGATGACCAATGAATAAATTTTGTTAAAATGACATGGGCTGGTTCTTTAAAAGGGTTAAGAACAGCCTCAAATGAACTAAGTTTAGCCTTGCTGCCCATGCAGCCTGAATAAGAACAGACTCATGTGACATGAGATTTCTAATTCAGAGCCAGGCTGAGGAGAAATGTGATAGCAATCACAGATAAACAAGAGTGGGGACCAAACCAGGGAATTAAGGCATCCCCCACAACTGTAGGAGACCAGTCAGGAAAAGGTCAATAAGCATCTTCGTAAGTGATGTTATTAGAACATTAGATTAATCCAATTTATTAGTACAAGCAAAGCTTAGGGTACAGGCTGAGCTGCCCTTTGATCTTACCTTGTGAAACAACCCTACAACCTCTCTGAAAGGCAGCTGTACTGAAGAGAAAAATGGGAACCAAAAGTGGCGCTGCAGCCACAGAAAACTAAGGTTTTCAGGGAGAAGTAGAACTTTGGAAGAAGGGTATTGCATAGTAGGAGTTTGTGACAAAACTCTAAAAAATCCTGCCTGAGGGATAAGAAGTACATGCAGGTACATAAATATGTATAGAACAACTTAATTTTTGTAAATTTCAGTGTCTGGAAGTACCAGAATATTCATTTCAAACAAGATAAAAACAAGAAGTAGTAGTAACAATGCATTTCTAGTGTTCTATGAGTCTGCAATTAATACCTGCGTCTGATTCTGGTGAAGAAAACGTGCCTGGGACACTGGAGATTTCATCTCAAATCCTGATGCAGCTGAATGAAGTGGCTGAACTCCATTTGCTTCAGTGCAGTTAGGAACACGTGGAAGTCAAGCTTCCACAATCTCTAAATGAAGGCCAGAGCTTTCACAAGCCACCTCTGTTCCCCAGCACTCTGTTTCTGATAGCTGAGCTTCATTTCCTACGGGTGGTAATTCAGCTAGGGCCATGAATGCTCAACACATAAAAAAAGTATATTTCACCGGGCAACAAAATAAAGATGATAGTACAATGGAAATAGCTTAAAAACTTTAAAGCCATTCTGAAAAACAAAGATTACAACTCTGAAACCTGAAGTATTCTACTGAGCTTAGTCTACTACATAACTGGTCCCTTTCAAAGCATCACATATTTCACATGAAATTTTAGTCTGGCAAATTTCCAGTTCAGTTCTAACAACACAAAAAATGCTAGTCTTACCTATCTGTTTTTGCTCCTTGCTGCCTTTACACTAACAGCATTTCTCTAGATTTTGTTTTCCTTCAAGA
The DNA here is from genome assembly GCA_013399855.1 of Oxyruncus cristatus. Lineage (NCBI taxonomy): Eukaryota > Metazoa > Chordata > Aves > Passeriformes > Cotingidae > Oxyruncus > Oxyruncus cristatus. Next base: position 365,059 of record VXAY01001465.1, on the reverse strand, counting down.
TCTGCGTGCTCCAAGCCACAGTGAGGATCTGTGTTAATCCTTGTGTTGCGCTCTAACTCAGCTGTACTTTGTCACAGCAGACAGGTGTGCACAGACTTTCTATACATGCCTGGTGCTGTGAAAAGTGCATATGGTAAATGGCTCCTTTCATTATGCAGATGCTCAAGCATTACTTGTTGCTAAACTTGTTCACTGCTTGGGCAATCCATCTGCCTGCGTTGGGGGAGTGCCTAATGCAGCTCAGTAATAGCAAGGCAACTCTCAAAAGAAGAAAAGACTGATAGCTGCAGCACGGCATTTCTGCAGCAGAAATTTTACACTGGTTAATACAGACACAGAATCCATACAAACTGTCTTGCAGGCTGCTGCGCTCTCTAGAGGGAACTCATAGCAAGGGAAACTGTATTCATTCCAGGGTATTCATGAATTCCCAGGTGACTGTTGGAATAGTGAAAATGTTACAGATTATGACAATACAGTGTTTCAATAGAATGCATAAAAAACTGGGCTAAAAAGATGCTCTTTGGATCAGATCACATTGTTTTCTTTACTCCTTGCTAGCTCAGTAACAGGTTTTTCTTTCCCTTCTCTCTGAGATCCATTTCCCTTCAGCCTTTGACTGCCAGTCTATCCCAATACCAATGAATTCTGAAAATAATAACACAACACAGAATCTCATAACTAGTGAATGTATATGTAAGCATAGGAGAGGGTAACACAGGATGTATAAAATAATAGCTAGGGAACATTAAGACAGTGGAAGATACGACGGCAGTTACGGGAGCTCCAGGAGATTTATTTCCTCAACCAGTGTATTTTCATTAATGAATAACAAAAATGAGGTATATTTAGTGAACATAAACGATATAAAGCAGTAGTATAACAAAATTAGTACTACTAAGTGCATTAACAATGCTTTAAAATAATAAACACAATCAAACTCTCATTTAAAAAAAGAAAAATATAGGAGTGGTATTTCTGTGTCCAGCTTATTTCAGTATTTTAAAAGAGAGACCACTGAATCACAAGTAAAAATGCTTTTTTAATTTTTCAATATGTGAGCCATATGACATTTAGCACACCACATTAAACTGAAATGATTTTACCTTTTGCTAAGTTTTTAATTTCTCCTAATAGAACTACAGTCTACACTGTTCTTTATACAACACCAAACCCTTTACAGTAAGGTAAACACAGGTTTAACTGCAGTACTTACTTTTGCCTGGTAATGAAATGTATGTTGACCCATGCCACTTCATGAATGCTTCCTGAACAAGGACTTGAAAATCCAGCGTTTGAAAGAGTTTCACATATATTAAAAGAAAAAAAAATCCACAAAGAAAGGGGAGGGGGAAAGACCCAGAAGAAAGCTAAACAAAGAAAAAGCCTCTAAGCTTTAGAGCTCTGACTGCAAAATGTTCAGCCTGGCAGCTCTAAGAGAAATACAACTCTGTGTACTTGTACATGCTCACCCCATTAGAGGAGGAGTCAGTTTTGCAACACTTATGTTCCTTGCTCGAGGCAAAACAGTGATTCTCTTCAGTGCAAGCAATGTTTGGAGCGTGACGGCTTTAAAGGTGAGAGGTGTGCTCTGGAGCACACAGGAATGCATCAGCAGAAAAAGAATAATTGTAAGCATCAGCTACATACTCTACAGGTTGTTGTGGCTCCTTTTAAATGTTTATTGTCTATGATTCTTTTTTTTCAAGGGAAATCTAATACCCTTCAATATAAACTGAATCCATAATTCTTTTTGTGCACCAGTAGTCCAGGTTTATATTCTAGAATAGCAGAAAAAAATAAATTCTTTTTACAACAGAGTGAAAGGTGTTAGCTTTACACTAAAAAGTGGATTAAACAGAAAGAAAAAAAGCCTTTTTGTAACTTGATAGCTATTTCTTGTGATTTGAGAAGTTTCAGATTATGCAATAAGGTTTTGAAATTTACTGACATAACTTCACTAGGCATCTATCTCAACTATTTTTACATATTCTTAGTAATGCTTTCATTAAATAACATTTTTATCTTCTCTGTATTCATGCCAGTGAACTGAACATGAAATAAAATGTATGCATGTGTAGTGAAAATTCTTTTAAGAGAGAAGATTGATCAAGAAGATTCTTTTTCATAATAAAAGGAGATTTCTTTGGTGTCGATGTTGTTATTAGGGTCAAGTCTCTCCAACCAAGGTCGGCACTGTTCTTGGGACTAAACGGATGTTCTGCAGACTATTTGAAACAATCTGTAATTATATAAACAGTTTCTTGTCAAACATTTGTGTTTCTTGACAAACATTTTCAGGTAAGGGATGTGTACCTTGTGATCTATCCCCACAGAGATTACAAAATTTCAGGTGCGTTCCTTCAATATGGTTTGGCAATGCTTACAGCTGCTGCTGTGAGGAACAGTTCCACTCTGCACCTCCACTTGTGTTGCTCCCATCATGTGTGCTGTGCTATCCATTTGGCTCCATGTTAAGGTAGTTTAGAGAGCTAAATTGGTGGAAGACAATTCCTCTGTTTTTCCTCTTATTTGTAAATTTCTGAACAGGCTCACTCTGGGATCAAACAAATGCTGGTGGCAGCATGCTGGGGAACAGAACATGTAGCTTGCAGAAAACACACAGCTGATTGTATCACAAACTATGCCATAAAATTTATCACATCCCCACAGCATTCATCCAGCTGTGAACAAATTCTACCAGTGACTCTCTATGTTGAAAGGGATGACACTGCTCCTAACAAATAGGAAATGCGTGCTTGAAAAGATGCTATCACCTCAAAAATGAGAAAAGGAACACATGGTAGAACCTAACAGGTATTAAATCACCCAGAAAAGATATAGTAGGCTGTGACTGGTTTTCCTATTTCTGCATCTGTTCGTCTGTGCTAAACACAGGGAGATCAAGGCAGGGGTGGGGGGATGACAAAGGTAAGATTCTGCCTAGGGAAGAAACTTTCAAAATGAAGGTGAACCAAGAAGTACTGCTCACATCATCTTAATTTCTGTAAGAGAAGTATATACTGTTAAGGTCTGCATGTATATTTCCCCCCCTAACCAAAACAGGCTTTACAGCCCCAGAATGTGGTTGACAGGAAAAAAGAGAACAAGAAATAAATCACTAATGATGTAGTAGTGAAAGATGAGGTGTGATAGTTAAGAACTATCACTGGTGTCAGTAGCAATGATAACTTCAGACATTTATACCTGTGCTACCCAGTTTATAGCTAGCTGACGTAATGCAGCCTTGGTAACTGTGGCAGCAGGCAGTGCAGCATGAGATAGCTCCTAAATATTTCCCTAGGATTTTGAGTTAGCTTTTTCAGCTTTTAATGAGCACTGTGTGCCTGTGGCTACACTACCAGCAATATTTAAGCCAGTCAGGCAAGTCTATACAAGCACAACCAGCCTCTGGTGGAAAACTGCCAAGAAAAGACAACTGTGATCCTAGGAGCACTGGATTAAGGAGAATATTTTAAGGTAGTAATAAGATCTCATATGCACAGAACACAGGTCACCCACATTCAAGAAAGATTCTTTCAAATTAGGACAGAAGAAAAGGAAGGTCACCAAGGTGAAGTAAAGATTCTAAAGCCTATCTATTAAAATGTGACTGACAGAACTTGGCTGGGTTGGTGTGGCAAAGTATAGGTTGAGGCAGAAAATGAACACGCACTTTCTTGTCCCTGTCAAGGTATGTCTATAAATACTAAAGAGAGTAAGCACTGGAAAAGTGCAGTAACTGTTTAGGCTAATGAACAATGCTGGAGCAAGAACAACAGGTAGAAACAGAACACACATAAGATCAGACAGTAAACTAAAAGGATACTAACCACTGCAGTATGAAAAATTGAAGCAGACTTTCGCTAGTGTATAAAAAAGCATAGCTACTTCTAGAACAGGACTTGGCCAGTCTCTGAAGGGGTTATCAACCTGACTCATTCCATCTCATGTAATTGGTGTATTGCTTTAAAGATCTGGTTTAGGTCACAATTTTAAGCTGCCCTATAGTCAACAGAGAAAGATTCCTCTGTGGCTGGTCTAGAAGCATAATAATTTCATTTCTAGAGACTGATTTCCTTAGGAAAGTTTGTAGGCTTGGAATCTGTTAAAATAAGCTATTAAATTCCAAACAAAAGTCCTTAACACCAACAGATCATTTAAAGAAATGAAGGTTTAGTAAATTAAGAAAGCAAGAGCCCAACTTTATTTGCAATATAATTTGTATAACTGCGCTAACCTCAGTGAAGTTGCTCTGCCCTGGAGCTCTGTCAGACTTCTGACACTTCAGCAGAGCGGGAAGAAGCATGTAGGATACAGGGAGACAGGCAGGAAAGAAGATACAAGTTGGAGGAACCAGTCAAAGGAAGCAATGAATTTTCAGGAAAGGGCATTACAGGTAAGAAAAATGTTAAAAGGAGCACGTCAGACAGTGAGGACTATGTGAGAGGAGACAGCAGTCTGTTTTCCCATTTCGTGCAGCCCTTATCTATCAAAACCCCCCAGCCTTCCTTGGAGAGTCACTGTAGAGGGGTTGTGACTGTTTGTCCCTGCCATTCCTCACAACCTGCAGCAATAAAAAAAACAAACCAAAACCAAACAAACCAAAACAGCATCAGAGGAAATCAAACAGGGAAACAGGGCAAGCCTCTAATTTTAAATGTATAGGAACAACTATAAGAAATAAAATAAGAAGTCACAGAACTACAGAGAGAAGGATAATTTGTACTGCTGTTGCCTACTTTCCTTACAATGACCTTCTCTGAAGAAGCTGCAGCCAAAACCCCCTAATATTGAGTGTCTTTAGAGACAGACAAAATGTACTTTTGTCTATCATATAAGAGAAGATACGGCAGGTGCTACGGCTGCTCACTTTCTCTCACATCAGCTCTATATCTCTAAAGTCTTGCCCCTTTCCTGATCACATAGCAAGCTCAACTGAGAAGAACAAAGATGACCCACAGGACCATGATGTCCTTAGCCCATGATGAGCACCCTTCTGAAGCTGTGTTCTTGTTTACCCATAAGTACTCCTAGGCCAGCAAGTCCAGGACATTCGGCGTACATTCCATGTCATCAGAAATACAGCCCTTCCTTGTTCCTGGATTTTAATCACAGTCAAAATGCACTGATGCTTGTTTATTTTCAGGATCTGTGCTTAACACATACCGCATTTCCAGCCATTACTTTTGTGAGTCTTCTCCACATACCCTTTGCACCTCTCACAGAAAACCACAATCTCTTTAACAGTCAGGGCTGTGTAAACCTTTCCTAGCCTTCACAGCAGTCTGTAGTCAGGCCACTCTATTCCTGCACTCCTGTTCTTGTAAGACTATGTGAGACTGCCATTTACTGCAGAAATCCCCAGCATTTTTACCCTCTGACACGCTGACGATCTTTGCAATAACATGTAGTGGATGCACACACAATGGGATCTCTGTCAGTGTGGCCTCTGTGTACATGGACCACGCCGGCAAGCAGGCACAGCTTCAGGAGCCAGGCAGTCATAAGGAGCCTGAAGATCACATGGTGTTCCTGATGGTGGCAAAGTGGCAGCTGACAGGAGCAAAGGAAGGGAGGACTGCTTGGTTCTGAGGGACCCGACACCTCCTGAGTAAGCTTGCCAATGTGAGTGTGGCATGCAGGACTTCTGCCAGAAATGAGGACACATTTTGTGTAAAAGTTGACTGTCAGCTAGTGGCAAGTATTCCACACTTGCTCATGCCTGCAGCCAGTGCGGCTCCTGATCTGTGTTGGTATAATAGAGAAAATGGGGATCCTAGTACGTGAGGAACAATATGATGACCCAACTAGCACTAAGTGTGCTGAAGAAAACTGAACATTTTATAAAGCCTGAATGAATTAATGAACAACAACAGATTGCAAATGAAGCGTAACATTAGCTAATTCAGCCTTGTTATCACTTGCCCTATAAACCCCTGTAAATTTATATTCATCTGTACAAGGCTCGCACATTCAGCTGAGTCTATATGTTGATACCGATAACTGTTTTTTTGTTGGATGGGATCACTGTACAACGTGGCAGCTTCCTACTTTATTAAGCAATGCTTGATCACTTGACTACCTCCTAAAGAAATTAATGAAATGTTCCTATCTCTTTTAATTGTGGATTTGTAACAAACACACAGCTTTCACGGATGCCTTCATTGAGTATCTCATTCATTCGCAGTTGGCACACAGTTTAATTATGGTTATTATTAAAACAAAATTGGAACATAGTGGAAGGAATGGGGATCACACCCACTATCTGTATTTAAGTTCATTACTTCTTATATTTCTGTGCCAAAAATTCTCTCTGACCAACTTAATCAAGCAGAGAAAGAGAAAAAAACAAATAAACTATTTATTGTCTAGAAATACGTTTTCATCTCATGAGAACATTCATGAAATAATGATGATGTTCACCATGACTGAATCTTTTTGCTTAAATTATAAACCAAAATATTCCTGTATCATAACAGTTTGGTTGATGTGAGATGCACAGATACAAATACTGGGTCAACAACACAAGATCTAACTGATATGAACACATAGTATTTACCCAATAACATGGTCTCTATGTACAGTAAGTGACAGATCAGTCAACCTTTTCAGATTTAAATGTTTTCGTCTCTCTGATCTGTAACTGATCTGTACACTATCATACAACAAGACATTTATTACTGGATATTTGTACCACTGCAGAAAGCCTATTTACATTTCTAAACCAGAATGCATTTCCACAAAACCCTACATCTAATTAACACAGTATGTCCAACAGAATCTCACATTGTTTGAAAAGACAAATAGAAAAAGAGGTGGTTATAAAAACACGCTTTCAAAGGACTTGACTCCCAGTTATTTATATCTCTTAAATTGATTCAGTCTCTTAAAATATTCTAGGAAATGGTCGCATACATTTTTGTAGAGCAGATACAGCTTTTCAAAAGAACTAAACACAAACAATACTTAATTTCTAACATACATGATTGCCTTATGAGCACTAGCTGTAAAAATGTCTTTTACGAAAGTATGTTCTTACTTTTTAGCCTCTTTAAATGCAAAAATGTTAGAACTCGGTCGTGTCATTTGCTCCCTAAATCAGTCAGGTATTATTGTAGTAGATGAGGACATGTATGTGAAATGAATAAAATATGTAACATTTAGGCTAAACTATGTAATGACGATATTCCTTCTGACTCCACTCAGTTATGAACTTGGCCTAATGTACATGGCCATGCCATTCTACTGATGGCCATCAGCGTAAGTCCCAGGAACTAGAGCAGTGCCTCTCAGTGATGTTTAAATTAAAGCCTGACCACAGTAGAATGGGTGTATCCATCTTAGAAGAAAACCATCCCTTAAGAAATATTTCCAGTAAGTGTATTCAATCCATTATGAAATAGAAATTAATAGCCACTTCCAAAAAATATACTGCTCTTCAAAATCATGTTATATGATCATTAAGAATCATACCGCTGTATGGGTTGGCATGGTAAGGGTTTTCTAGCAAGGGCTACAGGGTTGGCTTCTCTGAGAAGCTTCCAGAAGCTTTCCCCATGTCCAACAGAGTCAATGACAGACAGATCCAAGATGGTCCTGCTGCTGGTCAAGGCCAAACCCACCAGTGACAGTGGCACCACCTCTGGGATAATGTATTTAAGAAGGCAGAAAAATGACTGCCAACCACATCCTGAACAGAGGAGAGAGAATGTGTGAGAGCAACACCAAGGTCAGTGAAAAAGGAGATGGAAGAGATGCTCCAGGGGCCAAAGCAGAGATTCCCCTGCAGCCCCTGGTGAGGGGGGCTGCAGGGGATGAGATAGAATGGGCCACTGAGGCCAGGAAGGTCTACAGGTGACCACAGATCTATCTGCAGCCCATGTAGGACCCCACTCTGAAGCAGGTGGATGCCCAAAGGAGTCTGTGACCTCATGGGAAGCCCATGCTCAAGCAGATTCCTGACAGGATCTGTGGTCCATCGAGAGAGGAGGCCATGCTGAAGCAGGTCTGCTGGCCGGACTTGTGACCCTTAGGGGGACCTGTGCTGGAGCAGCCTGTTCCTGAAGGACTGCACCCCATGGAAGAGACCCACGTTGTAGCACTTGTGAAGGACTGCAGCCCATGGGAAGGACTCACACCAGACAAGTTCACAGAGAACTGTCTCCTGTGAGGTGGAAGGAGCAGCAGAGACAATGTGGTGAACTGACCACAGCCCCCATTACCCATCCCCCTGCCCTGCTGTGGGGGAAGAGGTAAAGTGAAGCTGCACCTGAGAAGAAGGAAGGGGTTTAAGTGTTTTAAGATTTACTTGTATTTATCACTATCCTTCTCTGAATTGATTGGTAATAAATTTTCTCCAAGCTGAGTCTATTTTGCCCATCATGATAATCAGTGCATGATCTCTCCCTGTCCTTATCTCAATCCAGGAGGCTTTCATCATATTTTCCCTCCCCTGACCAGCTGAGTAGGGGAGTGACAGAGAGCTTTGGTGTGTACCTGGCATCCAGCAGGGCCAACCCACCACATGCTGTCGTACTTAACATCTGAATAATCAAATGGTTTAGATGAGCTGTATTTCATTACCTATTGAGTGCTCTCTAGATTAACAAGAAAGCTGCTATATTTTGCCTTATTCTTTTCCTCAAGTACCATTTATTGGCTACAGTTGGAGAGGAGATAGTGAAACCAGATGGACCTTTCATATGACCCAGCATGACTGTTTTTCTAACAGTATTAAGCACAGTTTACATCAAGAAATTACAACAACAGGAGGTATGATACATCTTTTCCTCCAACACACAGACATTTACTAGTGTCTTCCATAGAGATAACCTGAAGGAAGAGGTCTCTGGCATCATTAACTACCTGATCTTCCTGATTTTTCAGAAACCAGTGAAAAAAGTAGCTGAATCCTAAATAGAAACTTCTGAAATAATTTCCTTCTATCACAGCTATGCAATTTTCCACTTAATTATTTTCAACCAAAATAATTTAACAGCTATTCAGAATCATCTGGGGGCACTGATTCACCTTTTAATCAGAATCATACCTTTTAGCTAGAAGAAATCACAAAAGACCATTAATACATTAAAAGCATTCTAGGTTATCAGTTTAATGCTGACATAATTACCAATAATTAATCTTTACTTAGCTCTCCTTTTCTCTGTTGTCTTACAGGTTTGTTTTCTTTCCTTTTTTTATCCTTCTTCATGCACTATGAGTCATGGGTGAAACTGCAAGAAAAAACAACTTGTCCATAATGATGATAATTGTCTCTCTCCTTGGAGATTACTAACTTTTCTTTCTAATATACAATCAAGTTCTGTATGTGATACTTTGTTAACAAGAAACAAGTAATTACAATGCATAAATGATGTTTCTAGCTGATGCTGTTCCATATATATACTGCAAAACTGTAAGAGTGTTTTACTAGTGGGGTACCTCTACTTTAATTTTCAGCTTTTTTCCCTGTGTATTAACATCATGAACTAAATTCTGCAAACAGCAAAAGACAGCCACACAGTAGAAAACTAGCAATGGAAATGTTTGCGACAATTTCTTACAAACCACAGACAGAAAAGAAGAATTAACACATGGAACTTTACAATGATATGACTTGTAGAGACAAATTCTGGAGACTGGAAAAACAGCAACTTCAAATAATTTGCTTAAGCCATTCATGAGACACAGCACACTAATCAGAAAAACTTTCATGGAGAGCAACATTAAAAATAAAACATATGTAAATTAACAGTATAATGTACAGCACAGCACTCCGACAAGCAGAAGTTGGATATGAATTATGTTTGTTTCATTGGTACTTGAGCTTTAATATCCCAGTAAGACTGCCTATCTGCGGGGTCAGCAGCTGTTTTTTATTTATTTTATTCATTTATTTTTGTTTTCTTTAATCTAAAATAAGAATTTTTATTGAATGTACATGCCTTGCTCCTTGTGCATAACAATAAATGGCTTTCTCAATAGAACTACATATTTGAAAAAGCCTCCATAAAGACTTAAAAAAAAGTCTGGGCAAAATCATTAAAAGTACAAACTCTTGTAAGATTATTTATGAATCATCCTCAGTTAGAGGCAAATAGAAAAATAATGCTAATTTTGTCTGCTCACGCTGTTTCTCACGGAGGTATTCCCAGCAAAGGGTAAGGAACTATGATCACAAAATTACAGAAAACGTAGTGCACAGAAAATAAACTGTAAAGGCAGCAAAAGCAATTTCTCCAAATCAAATTACTACTATGCTTCCCTAAAGCCAAACATGCCCTGCTCAATTTAAGAATCCATTTGAGGTACTGTTTCTCTACAAATAAAATCTAAAATCAAATTCTGACCTTAGGAGAGGAACAATAAAGGGCAAGTTCCTAATTTCTCATAAGCAAATGGGGAGAGGTGCCTTTGAAAATTTCAAAGATGGAGATTTTAACATCCCCTGTAGCTAAACCAATCCAGTGTTTAATCACTTTCTCTTGAGTACTTTTTCCTAATTCCAATCCAAACCTCCCTTGTTGCAACTTCTGACCACAGCCTTCTGTCACTGTTCTCTTTCGACAAGAGTCCGGCCTTTTAGGTAGTCAAAGAATACAACAAGATCTTCCATTAACCTTTTCTTCTTCAGGCTAAACAAACCCTCTTCCCTCTGCCTCTATCTGTGCATCGTATGCTCCAATCCAGTAACCATCCCAGGTTTCTAGAACTATAGTTTGTTGTTACAAAATAAGATCTGTTCTTCAGTAATGATTCTCGTCTTGAGAATGAGACTTGTTTCTTGTTTTAAAACTTTTTTTTTATAGCTGCTCCCTTCAAGATGGTAAAGCTAACAGTCTAATAGCCTGATCTTCATTTTAATGGACTTGTTGAACAGACAAGAGAAGAGATTTTCATCCTCTATATGTCAAAATCGCAGGGGAAAACAAATTGTAAATATGTAGGGACATAGTCTCATTTTCAAATATATTTTGGCATCTCAAGTTTCACTCTCCAGCACCTGTTCATGATAGATTATATTGCTTTTCTAGTTCTACATAATCTTTCATTATTCTGCAATCAGAAGCTTTTTTACAAAGTGAGATTCCTTGTGAAAAGCTTATCTGCTGCAGAAGGTGCTTTCGCTGCAGAGAATTAAAATACTAGTCTCTTAACAGATAGTTAAATGGAGGCAAAGACATGAGTGTGGTTTTGTGATAGGTTTGCTCCTTTGTTACAAACCACAGCTTCATGCTCACAGTCTTACAGTACTTTTGAAAGACTGCAACACATTCTGTTCTTAGCACCCTTTACAACTGGTGCACAGTATTTGACATACACAAACCACTTCATTAGCAGGGAGATGATTAAATGATGGTATTGAAGTTATTGAGGTATGAAATTGGCTGCCTTCTCCTCTTACCCATATATACAAGAGACAGGAAATTCTTTTGAAATGGATGATCTAAGGCCAAACCCCCTTGTGGGAGGAAATTAGCATCTACCTAGCTTTTGGAGAATACTCAGTTTTTTCCTCCCTTTTTAAAGCAAAAAGTTGGCCTGTGGAGTGGAGTAAAATTTTCAACTTTACACAATTAAGCACAGAGTACAGCTGGTATTCCGAGGTCCCTTTAAATAACTCTTCAGTTCTAAGGTATAATCAAGTGTACCAAAGCAATTTATAAAAGATATTTCTCTCAACTGTTCTCAAAGACATGTAGTAATAGAGGTTCTATGTTTCTAAGTGATGTGGAAGACAGTTTTTCCCACTTTTCTTGAAAAAGTCTGCCTTTTACTATGATTTTCAAGCACCTGATGCAGACAACTAAAATTGCAACTGTTTATCTTAAGTTATTGCACCCAATACTTAGGTAGTTTACTTTTCTGTGTACCTGATTCACAGGCATAGGAAAGTATCTACATCTCTACATTGATTTGTTAAGTCTGCTTTTACAAGTGTAATGGAAAATCTGCATTTTTACCTATATTCATTGTTGGTGGACTAAATTTTTACCTATATTCATTGTTGGTGGACTAAATATTCATTCTCTAGAACCATCTATTTAAAATGTATCCCAGAAATAATGCTTTGGAAAGTTCCTGATTATCCACTTTCTTAATAGACTAGACTAGAGCATCTCCCAAAGTACTAGGATATTTAAAAAAACATACAAAGATAAACAGATTTTTCACTGGTCCTTCTCTCTTCTGTACTTGCATTTTAAAACACAGTACTTTTTTTTTCTAACAGGAAACTTCTCTGGTTCTAACGTCTTTAGGAGGTTTTAATAGAAGTTATATTTCCTCCCATAAATTCTGCTCCTGTTTTTTTCATTTCCTGCAGGTTGTCTGACATGACTATTCAATACAATTCTCTTCAGTAAATAATTCAGAATAATTTAGGGGTTTCCACGTAGAAGCCTTGTTTAATAATGTTTAATTTTTATTTCAAGAACAATATTTGTGAACCACATTGGATCATACTAACCAGCAAATTTTTTAAAAAAGCCCTTGAACAATTTTCCCCCTCAAGGATGTTAGTCTTGCATTTTTTACTTTCTTTGACATGTACTAGCTGAGAGTTATTTTATACTTCTAATGCATACTCTGCCATTTTCAAGGAAAAAGGTGCCAACTTTTAAAAGTAGGATGTTAACAGACTAATAGAAATAATTTGGTGAAATAACATTAGCTTTTCCGACAATGAAGCAGGGAAAATAAAAACTAATTGTATATAATTCTGCACCTTGGTATGTTGGATTTGACCTCTACATGCGTATGCTATTCACTTTCTATTTAGCCTTTGACCTATTTTCCATCTTTTATGTGAATCTCTCAGGTCACTTTTCAAACTCATTTCATTGAAGAACTCATGATTTAGCCAAATTGGTCTTTTACTGAACTGCCTGTCTTTCTTTTGCTCAAGAGTAATTTGTGTGGGTGCCCTTCATCTTGTTGCTTTAAGAAACTGCCAACTCTCTTAAGTTGAAGTTGTGAAAGAATGCTTGTCTAAATGTGAAAACAAAGTAGTAACCTGCCTTGTCCTTCAGCTCTCTGCAAGGACAAAAAGTGGTGGGAGCTCTCATTCAAACACTGGCAGCACTTGGCTGCAATAGTCCCTTGCTGTACTTTCACAGTGTATTGTGTGGGGTCTGTGATGTTTTTGTGTAACTGTATGTTTGTGTGTCCCACGGGGATTAGTTGCAAAGGATGACGCATGTTAGAAGCATATTGCTGGTACTACCTCTGTCTACAGCAAATTCCTGATCGTGGGGCTCTGTTTTAATAACTGATCCTTGTACACATTTATTTTCATATATCCTTGTTTCCTTGCAGAGTCCTTGTTTACTCAGTAACAAACCTTGTTATTAACAAGCTTATTAAAAGTGATCCAATTTTCACCTTCTTGCTTCGATCAGTATTAAGCAGTTTGCAACTCTTCTCTATCAATACAGCCATTATTGAACATCAAACATGCCCTGGATAGAATTTTGACTGAAACAACTGAATACTGAGTAAACAAGAGAGAAAATTAAACCTGGGGAAAAAACAAAGCTAGAGAGTACTGAAATTCAAAGAAATATAAGAAAATATGGTGCAAAAATAAAGGCATATGATACTTTCGCTCTTTTGTATAGTCTATGGTAACCAAAAATGTTCAGAATATTGCAAGTAGAACTCATTGCATTTCAGTGGACAATAGCACTTTTTGCTGCATTTTACTTTAATGCAAATTTCCTTAATTTTCTGCTCCTAATTAAGGCACTTCATATAGCTTAAGGTAATTTTTCTGCACAGTTTAATTTGATGATAAAAGTTTTGGGAGTCAAGTACTAGAGTGTTCCTAAGTCTGGCTGGATAGTGGAGAGGCCTGAAGGTTCAATCAAGCTCACGAAGACACCATGGAATCTTTCCACTGAATGCAGTCATCAGTTATTTGGAGAAAATAATCTGAACAGTAAGTTGAAGAAATATTCACAGGAAACAAGAACTTTACACATGAAGAACAATGAAACACAAGCACATTACTTTGGAATGCACAAACAGATGCAAATACACTTTCTGAAGATACAGAAAGGAAGGCTGCCTCAGCATACAAGAGCTAATGAATTCTGCTGATTCAAAATCCAACTTACTGAAAACTTCCAGCAGCTTGCAATAGAAGATTCTTTGCCCTGAAGCTCACTGTATTGGAAAGCTGTGTGACAGAGGTTGCAATCACAGACGAAAGCAAAATAAATTCAAATTAAAATGCAGTGGTGTAGGTGCTAAAGAGAAATTATCCAGATGCAAAAGAACAAGGAAGTTAAGGACCACAGACAACTCAAGAAGTCTCCATAGTGGTAAAACCCAGCAGTTTTAACTGAGTAATGCAGCAAAATCCATATGGTTTAAAAATACATTACTATAAAGAAAATCACCCGTTCTGTGAATTGGAACTACTATTGTTGGCTCTGTGCACCATAGATAAAGAACAGATTAACCTGCCCCTTTTGCAACAGTTTTTAAATATGTGAAAATTGTTACCATATACCTCTGCTTTCATCCTCCTATCTTCTCATGATCACAGATTTCAAGATTTTCTCTTGTCATAGATTTCTCTGTATTTCTGGCAAACCCTTGCTGCTTTTTAATACATTCTCTGAAATTATTTTATTCTTGAAACAAAACACTCCAAAAAATGAATTAAGTACTTCAACTTATGCATTAGCACTGCTGAAGAACAGAAGTAAAAATACACATCTTAAGGACTGTACTCCTCTTAATATCTGACATAATCCATGCTCTTCTGACAAACGGTAGTTTTTCCTAGTAAACTAGGAAGTAGCCATATGTCAAACTCAGATAAAATATGCTTATCTGCAAAGAATAACTGAAACATATGGCAAACCAGAAAGTTTTTCTTTTGCAAAGAAACTATGGTTTCAATGTGCAAATAAATTTCACAGTCAGATACTTGAAGTGATAAACACAAACAGTATTCAACAGCCAACTCTTGCTCAGCTTGTGAGCTGCTACAGTCTATGGCTCCTTTTATTTTTGCAGAATCAGTGTTTAGTTGTTCCTCATCTTATTACTGTGTGGCTTTTTTTTCCTTCCTAAATTTGTTACTTTCTGTCCTTTCTTCTTATGTTGTCTCTTATTTTTTTGATAGCATAATTTCAATTTTTAAGATCTATTTTGGATTATCTACCATTGCAGCTCCAACACACCAATTTTCTCTCACTTCTTCACTTTCAAGTCGATGTTCAAGAATGTTAATAAAAATCCTGAATAGTACTGGATATAGGGCAGACACATACAGAATTCCAGTTGCTACAAACTTTTGATGCTGAACCATTGATACGTACCTCTGGTCTGATTTTCCAACTAGTGTTGTTTTTACGCTAACATAAATTAATCCTGACCATGTTTCCCTGCTGGTGTATGAAAATGACATGCAATACAGCATAAAAAGATACAGGACACAGCCTATTCCCTACAGGTTTTTTTAAAAACAAGATATCTCATAGTTACTTTTCCTCTAAGACCCACTGTCCTCCTAGAGAAAAAAATAGAACTGATTTGACTCCTTTGTTCATGACAATGTTGTTAAGTTACTCATCTCCTTGTTGCCTTTGTGATGTTTATAGTCAAGTAGTTGATTATGTTTTATTTCTCTTCTCCAGAATTAAACAGTACCATTAGCTCTTCAGTATAGTATTAATAGCATTCAGCAGCTCACTGAAATTGACTTCTTTAATGGAAGATAATTTACATCTTTGGCCTTTCTACTTGCTAAAAAAACTAAAATTCTCTTGTTCTTTCTTTTACTGCTCTTATTGTACCAAAGAGACATTTTACATTTTTAGAATTGTCCCCCTTTAGTCACATCTCATGTCATGTCTTGTGCTTGGGAAAGCTGATAACCTTGATTTTTAAGAAAACCAAGACCCAGTGGTATTATTAAGTGGAAGAAGATTAATTCCTATTCAGAGGATTTAAACCCAGGAAGATAAATGTGCTGTATTAAAATGGTCCCTTGAGGGAAAGGATAGGCAAAGCATGTAAGGATCTCCCTAAGGAAAACAAAAACATTCTACGCTACAATGTGAATAGGACCCACTGGAACATTTACTAAGGTAAATAAAATAAGGTCATAGCCCAAGCTCAAGCTCAAGCTCAAGCATTCATCTGTTCACCCTATTTAACAGCACACTCCTGGTCCACTTCTAGCCTGTTCAAATCAGTGCTCTCCCTGGATGCAGTGGAGTGTTTTGGAAGAAGCATGAACGACTTACTGTTTCCTACAGGCAGCATGGGACAAAGCCATACTGTTCTGGAGGACAGAGAATTTAACCATATGGATATAGAATGTGTGGCACCACATGTTCATGGGGCTAGAGAATTGTCACTGGTTCATTTTATATGCCACAAAGTGGCTGTCTACATACTGCCATTAACTTCACGTTTCTTTTTTTTAGATTCTCCAAAGTGTGCTGAGATTGGTCTGAGTTTTTTTATAATTATCTTCTACTCAACTTTTGCCATTTGACCTAGCTTTTGCTTTCTTTGTGCTCACTTCTTGTATTTGAGGTCAAACAAGAACTTACGATTTATCTGGGCTATTGATTTCTACCCTGTATATCCTCTGAAGTGGAGTGTGTAGTTAATATAAGAGTGTATTGTATTTAAGGTGATACACATTTTCCTTTAGTCTTTTCTTAGGCCTCCCTCCTGTGAGATATTACATATTACTTTTCAGAGTTGAAGTCTGACAATTCGGAATCTGGTGGTTTTATTTGGCTGAATTCTTTCACCAAAATCAGTAATCAAAGTCATTCATTACCATCAGTGATAATAGATAATTCTACTAGTTGCTCATCAGAACTTTTGTTTTTCTTACTCTTTCTAGCTTAATTATGTTGACTAGACCCTCACCATGATAATTCAGTTTAAAAGTTCACTTTAAAAACTATCCAGAAATGTCAGCAGTTTTATCTCCTACTGCCTAGGAGATCTCTTCATGCCTAAAAAATTCATAAACTCCACCAATATGTTACGCTTTCAAGTTTTTAAAGTGGTTTTGATGCTGTGAAGCAATCCTGCAGCTCTTGAACTGGAAAAGTTACTATACGTAAAGTTGTAGTTAATATTCGTTACAGATCTGCCAAAATGACTGTCCAAAGATTAAATTATTTAACAGGGTAAGCTGACAGGTATCTACCCATCACCAAATCCTGTCTGGTACCAGTTATAATATTGCTTAATATTCACTGTGTTAATGTACAAATCTCCTAAAATAAGTACTGCCAAAACTGAGAGGTTATGCTTTGTCCCTCAGTCAAGATTCAGAAGAGATTGTTACATATTGCCCAATTCCTGAGATAATGATGAAATGGGGGTGGAGAGCAAGGGACTAATGCTTGAGCCTAACATTCATTACTGTTACTTGACATTTTTCTGCTAGTTTGCATATTTCAGCAACAGACCTCGACAGAGGCTGAACATGAGCCAGAGTATGCCCAGCTAATCAGGAAGGCCAGTAGCTTGGATCAGCAATAGTGTAGACAGCAGGACTAAGGCCAGGATCACCCGCCCTGTATTCAGCACTGGTGAGGCCACACCTCAAATCCTGTGTCCAGTTCTGGGGCCCTCACCACAATAAAGACATTGAGATGCTGAAGTGTGTCCACAGAAGGGCAACAGAGCTGGGGAAGGATCTGGAACGTAAATCCGATGAGGAGCGGCTGAAGAAGCTGAGGGTGTTTAGCCTGGAGAAGAGGAGGCTCAGGGGACCTTACTGCTCTCTACACCCACCTGAAAGGAGGTTGTAACCAGGTGGGGCTTGGCCTCTTCTCCCAGGCAACAAGTGACAAGACAAGAGGAAATGGCTTCAAGTTGGGCCAAAGGAGGTTCAGGTTGGATATTAGGAAAAATGTCTTCACTGAAAGAGTGGTTAAGCATTGAACTAGGCTCTCCAGTGAAGTGGTGGAATCACCATCCCTGGAAGTGTTCATAAAATGAACAGGCATGGTACTCATGGTTTAGTGGACATGGTGGTATTTGGTCTAAGTTTGGACTTGATGATCTTGGAGGTCTTTTCCAACCTTAATGATACTACGATTCTATGAATGTAACCTTCATATGTGTCCAAATGGTTATTTGGCAAAATAAGGCTAAACAGTTAGGAGGGCAGCAGAGAAAATTGTGAATTTTAAGTGTCAGTGCTCGGTTTTGGTTTCTTTGTACTATATGCTCAAGCAAAGTATTTTTAATTCTATAGCTGCAGAAATGGGGGTGGAGAGCAAGGGACTAATGCTTGAGCCTAACATTCATTATTGCTACTTGCCATTTTTCTGCACCCTAAAGGAATGGGATTAAGGGAATACCCTCAGAGCATAAAGTACTGTAATATGATTGAACTAATAATCTGATTACAGAATGAGCTGTGCACTGCTCAAGACACAGTCAGTGAACAAAGTATGCATGCAAACATGCATATACATGCATATCATCATCAGAAAAACCGTGTCAGTACTTACGATATCACTTATTAGCAGCTTAGTCTATTATTACAATATTCTTATTTCCCCCTACAAATCCTTTGTGTCTGACGAACATACCACACCGCCCACTGGAAAAAGATAAACAATTAATCCCATCTAATTTTAGTCATGTAAAACACACATATACATTAAAAGCATACACTTTCAACAGTGAACAAAATGTTAAAAGGAGATAAGCCACCTTCAGCTTCCCTTAAAATTGTTCCAAGCACCAAAACAATGCTCTAGAAAAGACACAAAACTTATTTATATTTAAGTAAGAAAAATATTACTAATTTCTCTATGGGGAAAATCACACTTTCCTGGCAATCCTACTTACTAAATACGCATCCTGTTACAGTATCAAACAAAGCAACAACAGAAAAGGGTGCTGCAAATGAAAGATGTACAATATATGTAAAAGTGTTGGTCAGTCTATTATCAGCTGCAGTGTTGATAGAACTGGATCTGGGCTTCTTTACCTCCATCACTATGTCTCTAAGAGCTGAATTTAAGGATATTTTGTAAAGGCGAAAAGATTTGGGGTTAGATTTAATTTAGCTCGTTATGATTTATATGAGGAACTAAGATCTTCTTTTCTTCCACCTTAACATTAAAGGTAAAATTGCAGGCAATCTCAAATGACACTTGGAAATCACAATATCCCAGGACATGACAATGAAAGTCATGAAACTGAAAGAAAATGTTTGCCCTTTGACATTAGGAGAGCTGGTGATTTTTAAACAATCCCAACCTGATGTATTAGCTGACACATGCCAGACAGCGTGTCATTTAACATGTATTAACTAATTAAGATAAACATCAGGGAGCTTTGGTTTCAATCCGATTACTTAGAAGGTTAAACTCTTTCTCAGTGGAGTCAAAACTTCCAATAAAGTAATCTTTGTTCGGATGAAAAAACCCTCCATCAATTCAAACTCTTGAAAAATATAAGGAATTGTCTGAGATTGATTCATGATTTTATTAAAGTAACTCCTTATTTTAGCTGGGCAACATGGAAATAGAAAAATGCCAGTAAAATTACTAATGCAGGGCATAATCCAGATTGTGTATTAGAAATTTTAACAGTTTTAGTCTGTTGAAACAGAAAAGCACGTAGAAAGATTACAAAACCAAGATCTTGAGATACATTCAACTCAAATGCCAAACAAAGACATAAAAAGAAAAATTTTGATTTTGGCTATTCATTGTAATTTCTTCTTTGTAGTCTACTTTTATATTTTCATTTGGGTGTTCAACTCTACCTTAATATAGGCAAAATAAGAATAACCATGCATATTAAATGTACAGTGCTGTTAAAAGAAAAAGTGTAACAAAACCAAGAAACAAGTTGTACATCAATATGGAAACCTGAGTAAGCTAGGTGGCAATTTCTACCCCAGTGAACAACTGCCACTGAGAGACAATCATAGATTTAGTCCCAAGCAAAAGCTGATTTTGCCACCTGGCCACTTGCAGGTCAAGCAGCTGGCAATTAGTAAAAGTAACCAAACCAAATCCAGAATCTAAGAAGAGAATGAGTAGCTGACGAGACCTATGATTTCTTCAGTAAGACTCAACAAGATAAAGAATATAGCATAATACCTCAAAGAAATAGCACAACTGATGAATTAAGTGACAAAGAACTGGGAAAATTACATAAAGTGACCAGAACAGCAAACCTGGGAACACTTAAAAGGAAGAAAAGGTATATGTACTTCTGAGTTAAACAATTTCCAAGTTCTCCAGACTCACAGAACATTGAGAGAACAGATATAAGAACTCGTTAACAGGGATTATACATCCCTGGTGAGTTTTGCATAGTTACTTACGCAGCCAGTACACCTTTACCATTATGTTATAGACAGTCTTTAGGTCACTGGCTGCTCAACAGTCCAGTCCTAGAGTAATAACAGTTTGGACAATGGATTCAACATCCATGTGTGTGTACAAAGTTGAGTGAACCAAAGAAAGATTTTAGCATTGAAAGACAGACCTTCCACCTCTCACTGATCTCAACCCCCTAATTAAAATGGCCTATAAAGTAATTCTGTACAGTTAAAACGCTACCTCCTTCAAAAATAACCTCTTTTGCCTTGGACAGAATGACCCAGAAACACCAATTCACATTAATCCTTCCTGTATGAACAAGTATATAAAAATTTTCATTCACACTTTATTCCTAGAATTAGGTGAACAGTTCTTTTGAAGTTGAAAATGGAGTTATGATCTTGACGCTTTAAAAAGACAGCTACTAGCATCCAAACTGTTCTCAGATATAATTAACCATTAGCAGTTATTGACAATATCTCAAGAGCATTTGCATGCAATCACCTTCTCATCAACATACACAGCACCTTGGATTTTAATTCCTATCAATCATTAAATCATTTAATTAAAATTAAATGCTGATCTCCTGAGTTTTTCTTGACCTCCAGGTCCCTTCCTACTGGCTGCACTTTCCCCATGTTTAGCTTACTTCTTAGCATAACTTTGCTTATGAGAATATGTAGCCCCTCTATGTGCCAGACTATACACTGATGACTTTCTAAGATTGCTCTCCTGCTGCTATTTGCCCCTCCTTGTTTTTTTGGCTCTGGTTAACCGATTCATCATGTTTCTCTCAGAGTTAGCTAGAAAAAAATATTTTTTTCATGAACTAAGTCACATGCATGCAGTTTCTGGATAAACAAGAAGTGGAATCAATCTGAATCAGGTCTAACTCACTTGTATCATTGCAGCTGAATTTCCTGTTTGAGTCAACAGAGCAAGACCACTACTGAATCCAGAAATTATAGTGCAAAAAGACTATAGCAACATGATCAACACTGTGCCAAAGCCTCTGTTGGTCAAAAACTCTGTTACTCTAAAAGCACTGCTTTTGCACCATGCCCATGACCATCAATAGGGCCCTGAGATAGCATCACAAATAAAAGACAGATATATCTTCTTTGAAACCTGAAGATGAGTTTGTACAAGTATTTCCTTACATGTAGTCACTGTTACCTAACATTATACAGCAATAGTGGTGAAAATGGAATTAGAAATTACAAATGTACAACTTCAAGCATATCAGATACTCTAAAAATGCTTGCTCAACCAAAAGCCTATGAACAGACCGAGCACCAAAAGCAAATCCTGTATTTTCCCCTAAATGCAGGAAAAAAAGTATTTCTTTGCAATGGAAACAAACATTTCTGAATTACTGCTAACCTACTGATGTCACATCAAAAAAGTAACAGCCAAACTGGTACATGAAAGAACACCTGTGCATTTAAGGATTCCATTGAGGAAGGAAGTTTCCACTGAGCAGCATGTGGGAAAGAAGCGTCTTCATTTTACTATGGTTATGATCAGAAATGCTTATTTCTTTGTTGACATTTACAGACTCTAACATGCAAATAAAAATCCTGAAAAAAACCAATGGAAACAGTTTTATAACAACCATATCCTTTTATAACACTCATATCCTTTCAGAAACAAAATGTACTATAAATCATCATAATCACAGGAAGAATATTTCCATAGAGTTTTCATTATCTCTTATGGGTTTTGTAATTTTAGTCATCAGTTTAGAGTCTGAAATCTTCTACTTCTCCATAAAATAGATAAAAAGCTGGCATTATTGAGGAAAGATTTTCTACCTCTGCTTCTTCTTAAAGAAACCAAATAACTTGGAAAGAAATACCTGATAAGAAATTAAAATAATCTGCTCAGCATAATACTATAAGCCTATCTAGAAAATTCCTTTGTGTCTCCTATTCTTCATAATTTTGTAGTATTTCAATTAGAATTTTTAGAAATACTTCATGAAAAGATTAAGTAGTCCTTATTACTGCAGCAACTTAAGAGACAGTGATTTTATCTTAGACCTAAAAATTCTATATGTAGAATAATATCACAATATATTATTCCTCATTTAATAGGAAAAATTGATATTTTCTTTACCTCTTTTTAAACCTACTAGGAATAGTTAGGTTTTGTATATAGTTCTACATCCATTCATTCAATTCTCAAAAGAGCCTTTAGCCGGTTTGCAGCAAAATTTACGGAGGTGAAGAAAAGCCAGTGAATGAGATAATTCTTGATAATATTTAAATTCTTACCATATTCACAAAACTGAAAACTACTGAATTAAGTTCGTATCACTGATAAAGCTCAACATTAACATAAATATTCTCATATCAAGTATACCTTGCCAGTGTGCTTTAAGACCCAGCTAGAAGATCAATTAATTTAAATTACCTAATAACAGAGGATGAACCTGTAATAATTTAGAATAGTTGTAGAATCTCATAAATCACACCTGAAATAAGAACTTGGGGCCTAAAACACAGGTATACATCCTGATACTGGAGTAAGGACCAGCAGATCATAGTAAAATGCACTTCAGTGATTCTATTTAGTGAAAAGCAGCTGTACTAAATCTGGAGATGACAATACAGTCTGACAGTGCTGCAAGAGAGAGAAGTCTTGCATCCTTACTTTTCCCCTGTTCCTCCTGCTTTTGATGTAGTTCCATCCTTCCAACCCTCAGTAATGCAGTTTCTGCACCCTTTCTCAGTGTCCAGGACACAACATCCATACAACCTCAAGATTAAAGATTTAATGAGTTAAACAGTTTCTGGTTTTCCCAAGGTAGCTTTCAGACATTTTAGTGAGCTGCTGTGCTCAAGTGCAAGGTAAGCAATACACATCTGTGGCCAGAACTGGGGAAATTAAAACAAGATAGGGGATTTCCCAGTCCTGCCCTGGAAAGTTGTTAATGAGTCTAAATCTATTTTATGCAACCTCGTCTTATTATCATATTTTATAGAGGAAATACATTTTTCAATCATTAAATCATAGCCTGTACCAAAGTTTCAGGATCTAGTAATATGTACAGGGAAGAAACATACAAAGGCAAAAATATTTTTGTTTAATAAACATAAGAAAAGCAAATCCAGAGATGTAAAGAAATCTGTAGTTGGAAGGAGCAATCGTGAAAGTACCATTGGGAATAGAGGGCAGAAAAATACTCAACTCTGTCAAGTAAAATACAGACTACAAAGGTCGCTGTAACTTGCCCATTATAGAACAAGGAAGTAATGTTCCCACCTTAATGGCTCCAGCTGAGCTGAACTTTGAGTCAATTGTGTATTCCCCATGAGACAACACTTTCAGAATGTCAAATTTAACCTCACTTAACCACATGCCTATAGCTGAGCTTGTAGCTGAGCTATATATGGTCTCTATACAGTCCATGAAGAGAAACAGGTTCTTACAGAATGTGACTCATCTTACAAGTTTCAAATAAAGGATAAGACAAATTTTTTTCAGAAGTGCCTATTTCCTCACTGACTACAAAGAATCTAGGTAGGCTGTTGTAAGTACTCAAACTTTGAAGAACTGCTATCGCAGATCAAGTGGGAAGGAGTTTCAGCAAAAAAAATCAAACAGCAAAAAAATCAGAAAAAAAGCCCCAAACTACTTTTATTAAAAAAAAAGAAAGAAAAAAAGAAATAGTAACTAAGCCTTATCATCACAGACAACAGCAAACACCCTCTATGGGCCTATCTATGGAGACTGATTTCATAGAATCATAGAACAGCTTGGGTTGGAAGGGACCTTAAAGATCATGGAGTTCCAACTCCCCTGCTGTGGGCAGTAACAATTTTCACTAGACCAAATTGCTCAGAGCTCCATCCAACCTGGCCTTCAACACTTCTAGGGATGGGGCACCCACAGCTTCTCCGGGCAACCTGTTCCAGGGCCTTGACACCCTCACAGTAAAAAAATTTTTCTTAATCTCTAACATAAACGTACTGCCTTTCAGTTTGAAGCCATTTCCCCCTTTCCTGTCACTACATGCTCTTGGAAATAGTTTCTCTCCATCTTTCTTGAAGGCTCCCTTCAGGTACTCGAAGGCTGCAATTACACTCTGAAGCCTTCTCTTCTCCCCGTCGAACAATCCTAATTCTCTCAGACTCTCCTAGAAAAGGTGCTCCATCCCTCTAATCAAGTCAGTGGTCTCCTTCGGGCAGAGTAGAGGGGCAGAATCCCCTCCCTTGACCTGCTGCCCACCCTGCTCTGGATGCAGCTCAGCATCCAGCAGTCAAATTAGTACCTACCTCTGGTATAAATTCAGTAAGAACTTTCTCCTACATCAAAACAATCTTTATCAAGAAACAAATGCAGAATTGTGATCATACAAATATTCAGCCCAATTTTCACTGGCTGAGTCTACTGTATCATTATTACAGTAATATATCAGTAACTTTGGGACTGTGCAAGTACAGTATTTGTAAGTGTAAATGTTCCAGAAATCATGCTTTTTTGAGTTAATATAGTTAACATTAAAAGAATATAGATCATAATTACCTCTGCTTCTCTTTTCTTCATTAAGAATTTTTTGGCTTCAATAGCTTTTATGGTAGGTCTTGACGATGACTTTGGAATCTGTAAAATGGCTGTTTGAATCCTGTGCGCTACTTCATTTTGCCTCCTTCTTCCTATGTGATCCTGAATATTCAACACCTTGTGTTCAGATACATAGGTTGAAACAAAATATAACATATGGCCCTAATACTCTACCTAAATATCTCTGAAGTAATACACTATACATATGTAAAATATATACCTCTAATATCTATCTATCTATCTATCTATCTATCTATCTATCTATCTATCTATCTATGTAATTAAGCCAGAAGGAAAACAATCTTTCAGGAAGAAAGCAGAGCTTATCAAGTTTCACACCCAAGCAAACAAGCAGTACCCCTTTGGGTCTCATGGAATATGAAGACTTCATTCATGTCCAGTGGGTTACCCAGCCTTCATTTTCATGAATTGCAGTGACTTGAATCTTCTCCCCAAACAACATAAAAATAATGTGAGAATCTTGTTCATCTTGATGAACTTAGCCTTGGACCTAAACTCTGAATCAGACGTGGGGTTATACTTTCTAGTAATAAAATAGTAATGAAAGACTGAGGATAGATTAAAAATCATATATTGTAGTAGGAAAGAAATACAACCTGTAATGCCAACACACTTTCTATGGTTTATGTAGGAGTCTTCAAAGAACACAGAAGATAGAAAGAAAAGTCCAAACGAGGATTAAAGAAATCACTGCTAGGTATTATGGCCTGATAAAGTAATTTAACTGTCTTCTTACAACACATTTTACTGCTGATTATACTTACTGGGATCTTAGTATGAATATTAAGGTCACTAAGACAACAAAAATGTTGTGAATGTATCTACAGAACACCTACCCTACATACCTAACTCGAAAGGAATCTTAGTTTTCCTGCCAATTTTCACCAATAATTTTTGGGCAACTTCCACATTCTGTTCAATTTGACTTCTCTAATCAAGTTTATAACCTGACATGTGGAATGCACATAACTGCAGATGAAACTACAGCCTCGTTTATCATCTTAAGGCTAGGAAACTGGGTTTAGAATGAGCAGCTCTTGGAGCATGGAGGGCAAAACCAGTCTGAAGGTTCATGTTTACTAATGTTTACTAATTGTAACCAAATAAAACAAATCCTAACAGCAAGCACAAAATATACATAAACATGTGTTTTAATATGTAAAAACAATTAATCTTTTTTCTTCTAATGGCAGTGTTTCAGATTTTTACTGACAATAAAAAAAAATCATATTATTAAGTGTTTACCATAAAGTGGCATACATTATACCTTTTATAAATCAAATATTAGTTAAGCTGTTCATCCATTTAAAATTCCTATCATCATTTCACAGAAGTGTGGAAAGAAATACTAAGTGCTTGCAATTTTAACTTTCTTGTCCATCAGGCCAAGGTCAGGGACCTACATACTCATGAAATGAAACAGATGAGGGAGCAAGGGGGAAGAGAAATATTTATAATTTTAATTTCAAGGAGTGATGAGAACGATGCTCTTGTTTCTGAGAAATTCTTATAATTACTTTGCTTTTGACAGAGCACCAATTTCCTTACTGAAGATAGGATACAATTTTTGTGAAAGATGGACAAATTGAATGTACTGGCAGACTTAATTTTGCTTTCTGAAGTGCTTTTGAACAGAAATGATGGCTTTTTCATTATGGCAATGACATAGAGATTTTTGAGCATGTGTAATTACATAAATTCAAGGGCTATTGCAATTGTAATTAGACATCTATTTATAATGAAAATTCCTGTAATTTTTTTCTATCTCTGTCAAGATCTAGTGTCTTGTTTTGATGTTTTCATCTATTACTAAACAGACCAAAAACACAACCAAAAATCCTTCTCTGAATGCCTTTACCTTTCCTGAATGAAGAAAGCAAAGCAAAATAATTACCAGAAGGCTGTAATCAAGGCAAAGAGTGATATACAAACAGAAACTTCATGCATGAATGTAATGGAAAAGGGGTTTTATGAATCCAAAACCAGGCTAAAACCTATGTTGTCTTTCCCAGATATTCTGAGTTTAAAATAACAAAACGAGAAGTGTGTGGTTCATCATTACTTCAGATCTAAAGTATTACCAAGCATGCTAAATAAGACTGAGAGTGAAAATCACTGTAGCATTTAATGAATATAGTCTCATAGTCTCAATGAAAATGGCATCTACAATGCCTAGAAAATCAGAGGAGGTTTAAAGTAGGACATTAATGAATACTTACAAAGAAAAAAAAATCCTGCATTTCCCTCTAGTTTTTTGTACAGACCTTCTATTATTTAATACTGGAAATCCTATTCTTTCATAATCTTTTCAGTCTCCTGAAAGTATAAAACAGTGACTCAAGATACCAGGAAAAAAATGCAGAATCACATATGATCTACTGCATAATTGAATTTCTTAGTGCACCTACAAAAATAACATCAATTTGTCCCTACTATGCATGACCGAAATTGCAGCCTCCTCCCACATAACAAACATCAATCCATAACCATTTCATATTCACACTGATGTGGCTTTCCACTCAAACTCTGCAATTCAGGCTTAATTGCTTTTCTTTAACTTTTGTGTTTGCTTTTTCTTTAATCTTATAGTCACCAAGTATGGAGTAAGTTTGTTTTAGACATTCTCCATTTTAAGACAGTAATATCACAGAGTTTATATTGTACTGTTGGAAGTGAAGGGCAAGAAAAGAAGTCGAGAGCAAAATTATTAATTTTATTGTTTTGTAGATATGAGAAGATTCCATTTATTGGTTGATTAAGAGCAGACTTCCATTTAAACTGGGTATGGTAATTCGAAAAATACTACCAAAGGTATGAAAACACACAAGCACAAACCAAGAAATAAAATGGGGGAAGCAAAACAACCATTTTTAAATTACTTTAAGAACATTGTAAACATATAAAAACATGGCGAAAGAAAAATGCTAAACTAAGTGCTTATTGTGTTCAGTACACAAACACAGGAAAAACTGTTCACTCCAACAGAGGACTAGTGTTAAACACTAAAATACCTGAATCAAATTAGATAAATGAGTTCACTGCACTAATTAGGAAAATAGGATTAGTATGGATTGGGACTTCTCATCTAAGTAGGAAAGCACAGGATTTCTAAGATTATAATACTGACAGGGTGACTAGGAGCATGACAGTGCCTGTGACATACTGTGGGAGACCAGGAAATCTAAGAGCAAGAAGCAAACAATCATGTCAGCCAGGTAAACTCCACAGGGGTGCACTGCTGAGGCAAAAGTTTACAATATTGTAATGGATTATTTCAGTGAATCCAGTCAGGAAACCCACAGTTTGGTGTAAGCAGCAAACTTGCTGAGGGTGCCCTCAAATCCACTTTCAAATCCACTGACAAAGGTGTTACACAGTGCTGGCCCCAACACGGACCCCTGAGCACACCACTTGTCACTGGTCTCCACTTGGACATCGAGCCATTGACTCCAACTCTTTGAGTTCAACCATCCAGCCAACTAAGATATTCAAGACTGATTCCTGTTCTTATGACTCTCCAGTGGTTCCTGTGTCCCCATGAAATCTGTTCCTTGGGATGTGGTGATTTTCTTAAGCATAAGCCATCTATTGATCATACTGATTTGCTTACCCTTCATAACTGGAGTCTTTACAGATGATTTGAAGTTTTCATAGTGTCTAATATAACAAATTTGTACTAAATATTATTTAAATACACAGTGAATTTCATTTTTTCTAAGAAATGGAATTGGTAAGACTGCAGGTCTGTGATCTTGTTTTCGAACAACTGTATGGGTGTGATACGATTAAAACCTCTGCTGTTAGGGGAAGAATGCGTATACCAGGATTACTTAGTAAAAAATTTGTGTTTACATTCTGCTCCTTCTGTGAATTGACTTTCTTTCTTTTTTATTCTTATTCAGAGAATTATAAGAAGATAACCTACATTTATTAGTCTAAATTTTCATCTGGTTTAAATCAGCACAAGTCACTTTGAGACAATGCAGCCAATCTACTCTGTTGGGTTTAAAAAAAGAAAAAAAAAAACCCTTACAAAAAGTATGTCTATTTTTGGAAGATATTTAAATAGAAAATAGTCTGCTTCCTCAAGTATAAAAAACAGGTACACTTAGTAGAAGAACAATTTGTTCCAGATTTATATTTGTTATTTAATATTGTGGCTTCTTTAAAGAATAATTCCATATATTTATCATATTTTTCCATTCTTTTGCTTGATTAAAAAAATTTGTATTTTCTTTTGTTCTTTATCTGCCTCATCTGTGCTCACTTCCTTGTGTTCCATTCTGAGGATTACTTCCCACCTATAAGTTACTTGATAAATGATCCCTCTCAGAAATCTAGTGACACAATTCAAATCTTGTTATTGATGCAAAAAGCAAACACAATGCTATTAAATTGATTCTAATAGTTAGGTAAGACATGCAGTGTTAGTCATAGACTCATAGAACCTTTTCATTGGAAATGACCTTTAAGTTCATTGAGTCCATTAACTCAGTCTGACCAGCAGCAAAAGCAGTACCTGTGAGATAACTTAACCTCAGGATGCCATTGATTCAGTGTTTCCTCCTTTTTTATGGTTTGTTATTTTTCTAAGATACTGCAGAAATCATTTTAATACAATCATCTGTTTTGTTGGCATTTAATATTCACTTATCTTATGGTGCTGCGGCTGTTCTGTTCTGCAGCTTTTCCCACGGTGAACTGAATTAATTTGCAGTGTTGTCAAATTGCAAATGTGTGGGAAACAGAACTAGTACTTAGCTTACATTCAGGGCTAAAGGAGGAGAACCTAGGCATGTACACTAGCAACCTGCTTTGGAAAATGCTGAAATGAAGACAGGTTGCACATATATGTTAATCATTTAGTTACTTTGGAGGTATGTTCCTTCAAAACTAGTGAGCGCTTTTCATTTAGTTTTACCAATTTGCAACAGTTCATTTTTTTTATTCTGTTCCAGATCTAATACTGTCACACGCATTTGAAACAGATTTTCCAACATATGCTCTGTGACGAAACCTCCCTGTTTTTTTTTTTTTCTGACAGCCTCTCATGGTGTCACACTGGAGAGAAGAGATGCTATCCAGAAGTTGGCAGGTTTGATAGGTGAGCCTGTGTGAACCTTGTGAAGATCAACAAGGCCAAGTGCAAGGTCCTGCACACTGGTCAGGGCAAGCCCAAGCACAAACACAGGATGGGCAGAGAATGGATTGAGAGCAGACCTGGGGAGAAGGACTTGGACCTGTAAGTGGATGCAGAGTTCAACATGACCCAGGAACATGTGCTTGCAAGCCCAGAAAGTCAACTGTGTCCTGGGCTGCACCAAAAGAATGATGTGGGCAGCAGGATAAGGGAGGTGGTTCTCCTCCCCTACTCTGGTCTTGTGATACTCACCTGGAGTGCTGCTGCTGCGTCCAGTTCTATGGACACAGACCTGTTGGAGCTAGTCCAGAGAAAGCCACAGAGACGACCAAAGGCTGGAACACCTCTCCTATGAGGAAAGGCTGAGACTTGGGGTTGTTCAGCCTGGAGAAGCAAAGGCTTCAAGGAGACCTTAAAGCAGCCTTCCAGTACATAAAAGCTGGAGAGGGACTTTTTACAGGGGCATGTAGTGACAGGAAAAGGGGGAGTGTCTTTTAACTGAAAGAGTGTAAGTTTATATGAGGGAGAAATTCTTTACAGTGAGGGTGGTGAGGCACTGGAACAGTTTGCCCAGAGAAGTTGTGGATGCTCTGTCCTTGAAGCTGCTCAAAGCTAAGTTGGAAGGGGCTTTTAGCAACCTGGTCTAGTGGAAGGTGTCCCTAATCATGATACGGGCATTGGAATTAGCCTATATTTCAGGTCCCTTCCAAACCAGACTATTCTATGATTCTGTGATAACAAGTTGGAGTAGATGATCGTTGTAGGTTCCTTCCAACTGAATTATTCTAAGAATCACAGACCTTGAAAAGCAACCTTGTTTACATTTTTGCCGTACATTGGCATGTATTTGCAGCCCAGCATGGTATTAATCTCGTACCCAATTCCTTTCATGAAGGTAGTGTGCAGGAGAAATCTACTGCAGACATGCAAACAAAAAGAGAACGTAGAGGGAATTTTTAGTTTGAATAAAGTAAGCAAAGACATTAATGCTACAGTACGGGCAACCAAAGTTGAACACTACTATAAAAAAAATAAAATTTCAACAACATTATAAAATGGATTAGAATCCTTATTTTAAAAATTCCTGCAATACATGTTTCTGGTCAAAATGCCAGTGAATGGATGGGGTATTTAAACAGAACCTTGTTAGGAAAATGTGATGCAGCAGAGTCAGGTACATATGCCAGATTACGTTAAAGGTTTATGTGTGGCTCACATAGTCAGTAAAACAAGAACTATTTATCTAATACCTGTCATTACTGAAGACCTAACACCTGTTCTAACTACTCTGTATTAGCCAAAACTGAAGTCTGATATTTGAAAGGAGTTTGAAATGGAAAAGCATATGTTTATCTTGCAGAAGGAGGGTAAGTACAACTTGTTTCTAGTACAGTGTAAAATACACAAGTAATTAGGTTTTTCTGTTGGGTCCTGCTGAAGCTTGCATATATTTTTAGAAAATTTAAAAGTTACTTTAGTTGAAAATTCTTGGAAGATGTTCCAGGGGGACACTTACCCTGTACATAATGAATGTACCCTACTAAATAGTGTGGGATCTATAAAAAAAGATCTAATATCATAGGTTAAGGAATTCAACAGCTTGAAACCCACCATCCTGAACACTTAAGAACACATCAGACACCTGACTAAAAGGATCACTGGATGATAGAGTATCTGCTTGCCTGTGATTCCTAACAATGTGGTCCAAACACCATATTGCTATGTTAAATAGGATGTTCATAACCTCAACTATTTAAAGTTCTGTTATCTCAAGCAAAGAGGAATATACTGGGGGAAACACATGACTAAGTGAGGTTAACAGCAAGAACCTCTAGTCCCATTTCCACAAACACCAGTGTATGAGACATGCAAGCTGACTGTGCTTTGTGTCTGAGCTCTCTTCTACAATCAAGAGAACACAGAGAGATTTCATTGGCACTTTGAACATCACATTAGCAAGTACAGTTTTATGGGTAACTACAAAGCCAGTGGATACTGAAAGAAAAAAAATGACCAACAGCTTGTATATATACTGGAGATGCAATCAAATGCATCTACAATAAAACCAACTAACAAAAAACCATGTCCTCAATAAAAAAGCTTAAACAAAACATACGATTTAGAATGGAAGACAATATTATCAGTGTTCATAAGGACTACAAAAGTCAAAGGCATATCTATACTGGTAATACTGATTTCAGTTCAAAGAATACCATATAAAAACGCCAAACCAACCCAACCCAAACCATCCCAAAAAACCCCAGGAAGAACACAAAAATAACAGAAGGAATTCAGACAGGATTTTTAATACAATTTAAAAATACAAGGAAAGGTATAGAAAAAATACCATACAAAATAGAAAAAAGCCTTAGAAACTGTAACTTAGAAAGGAGATAACAATGTGGGTTTATAGAACAACAAATGATGCAATGAAAATATACTGGGCTGCTATGACTCAGAAACAGTAAATTCCAACATGCTAAAAGAAATGTTAAAACCTCTCTTTTTCTCAGCCTTGCAGTGCTTATCTTGTTTATCAGGGGCTGAACATGGAGCTGTTCAGATATCACATATCAGAACTTTCATGACTGTTACCAAAACTGTGTATCAGGAAACATAAGTAGTATCACTCAATATCCCAAAAGGTTCTTGTTTCTCCTTATGATATATCCAAGGTTCTCACCACACTCAAGACAGACACAATCATATCCGCTCCCTGAAACTGTATCCTGAATTTTACCCAATTTCTTCATTGTACTTGCTCAGGCAATATCCACCAAATACGGACTATTGAGGGAACACTGTCAGCTACTTGTGTCACTGTCAATCCATGGGTCTGTGTCTTTTTCTCTTCCTATCAGGCACACTATTCTCCTACACATAGAAGAACTGAGAAGTAACTTTCACCATTTCTTCATTTTACCCACTGTACTCAACTTAGCAGAGTAATTTCATATAAATCAAGCCTTACAAGTAGTGACTTGGAGAGCCTAACATGAAATTTTCTTTAGTAAGCTGATTATTCTGTAAATGCTACAGATTCTTGCCTTTTTCTCTGTAGAACGAGTTATCAACTGCAATCAGAGGCTGAATATATGAAAAATGAATGGGTTTGATCCAGTGCAGCCATTTCTGTTCTTGTGCCTGAAAGGACTTAAATACCTTCTCCTAAGGAAGCAAATCAGTTTTGTGTTAGTGACCATGTGCCCCAGTATAAATCCTAAGCAAAAAGAACTGGAATAATCATCTTCTTGGATATGAGCCTGCTAATACCCTTAAAAAGCAGAACTCATAATCCAAATGATCCTCTGTGTGTTTTTCTCAGGCTGAAGCAGGATGAACATTATTACTTCTAAAAGAATGTAACATCCCTCAGTGGAAGCATCATCAGTATTTACTCAGGTTTTATCAAGATTGCAGACTTGAAATGGAAACAGCAAAGAACATTAGCAAATCGTTCGAACCTTTTAACTGAATTTTTCTGACTTTTCTGGATTTGGTTCTGTCACTTCTGAAACACCAAACTGAAACACTGGTGCTTTAAATAAAAGTAGTAATGGAAAATATGCATGTTTTGCATTGTTTCACCAAATAATATTGAAAAGTGAACAGCACTTACCAAGAGATCAAAAAAACCAATAGGCACTGAGGCTTCCATAAACACCCCGTTTCTTAAGGTGTTTGAAAATTCAGTAATGAGGTAGTATGTCATGCATACATGTTTTACAACAGTAAAAAATGATGTGAACATTTTTGCATAATTTTCTATAGAAAAAATGTAGTTAGTTTCAGGAAAACAGGGCAAGCAATTTGAAAAAGCATAAGGTACTTCTGGTTATTTGTTAGTGTCTTCAATTTCTGTTAGGATTGTCTACCTATTGCTATTTATTATTGCAGTGACACAAAAGTAGGTACTACAAGTATGTTCAGTTGTTCACAGATAAGCTACTGTGGCTGACAGTCTTTGACTTAAAAATGATGGGCAACCACACATCTGTTGACTAATATACCCCCCAAAGGATTTGTATTTCATAACCTGAATAAACATAGTCAAGGTTGAGTGTTTCACTCATCACAGCCTGTTCAGAAAGTGGTTTATGGCTACTTAGTTATCCTCATGAGAAATTAAACTCTTAAATGTATACACCAGGAGTCTAAAGGTAAATAAGAGAGAAAAAAAAAGCACCCAACATGCAGATTTGTATATTTGGGTTATGAACAGTGCACCAAATTCAAAATACTACAATGCTGTGCAGAAATAATTAATACAGTTTTTTCCCATAAACACATCATCTCATAACAACAGAATTAATGGTCCATAATCTATGGGTATATAATTCACATGCAATACATTTGAAAAAACACTGGACTAAATTAGAGCTTGCTTTTATTTATTTTAATAAAAACCACAGCTCTCTGTTCAGCCCCTTGACAACAGCAACCTAAGCACCCGAGGTCTTCCACAGCCTCATTTTTTTCTGCGGTTTTGTTGTCAATATATGTATGACAAATGTGAACATTTTTATTTTGTATAACTGTTCTTGTATTTTACAGCACTGTCAAGAGCTATATAAGATGAAAGAGGAAGAAAAATCAAACCTCGTGGAGTACTGTAGTTCTAGTTCTGGTTTCCTTCATAATGATATTACAGAATTAATCTGACTTTGCAGTAATATGTTTCCAATGACTACTCCTGAATTCATGTCTGGATTTGATCAAATGAATTAAATGTCTATAGTACAAGGTATTTAGAATACACAGGCCAAAGTTCTACCAGTAATTTAAAATGGAATGAGAAAATCGTATTTGCCAGTATTTCACATGGAAGAAAAGGTATGTATTAAACAGGTTGGAACACCTGGACACATGGTTTTGGGCCATGCACAGATGGCCTGCTGTAAATCGACAGCATCAGAAGTATCTTAAGACCTGTTATGCACTCACGGATCAGTTGCACAGCACATGCACAGGGGGAGGTGATGTCCTGGATTCACCCAACTCACTCCATGAGCCGGGAAAGGCTGATCTGTCTCTTTGTCCACAAACAAAACAAGTGGAGAGGCTGCTGCTGCTATGATTATTGTTCAGGATTACTGATCGTCCTAGAAAGTGGCAGGGTAGTAGATAACTTGCAGCAATTCAACACTGTTAAAGTTAGTTTAAAGAAAAAAATAAGCTGGATTCCACTATTGTTTTCTAAATTAGTAATAAATGGTCAAGGTTATTCATACTACTGAGCTCTAATACAGGATGGATCAGGAGAAAATAAGGACATATTTATCAGTACAAAATTAGAAAAAAATGCAAGGAGAGGAAGAAGATCAAGATGGAGGTAATAAATTATGAAAAGTACTCAGCTCTGTACATGACCAGCAAATTGAAAGTAATAAATTAATAATAAAAGAAGAAATGGGAATGAGAATGTTCTGGGAAGGTACAACTTGTTTTCTAATCCTTTTACTTTGCAAATTAATTCTCTGTTACTCTAAGCATGTTTGGATCATAGTGGATTTTTCTCCAAGGACTAAAGTCACAGTCTTTTAAGCTAACTGCTTCATGTATTGTAATAACTTTGATGTTGTTATGTTCTTAAATATTTATGTATTAAATATTTAGGTATTGAATGCAGTCTCATCTCTAACTTTTCTATTGCGTAGTTATTTACGTGTTATTGCGTAGTTTTCTATTTTGCATAGTTAAGAAGGTTGACATCATATTCAACACTCTGAAGTTGCCAATTTTTCACCATCTTCTTGCTTTATTTAATCCTCTAATGTTCTGATAGAAATATCTTCTCAGGAGAGTGCTTCAGAAATGAAGCAATGAAATCAGGTCAATTTCAAGTTTTCTATAATGGTTTTAAACATGCTGCAAAATGCCTGAACTCTCTTTAGTAAGAAGGATCTCATACACAGAATTTTTCTGTAACTTTGATGAAATGGTAAAGACAGTCATTTTGTGAAAAAATCCCACCATTTATTTAAATAACCAGGTATAAAAAAGAATGAAATGAAGAACAGAAAAAAATAAATCAGTGGGACAGCAGAAAATAAAAATCAAAATTCACAAAATCCAATGTTTTTGGCAGGTTTAGATTAACCTCTGAAAGGAAAAAAACCCACTAAGAAAGAAAATATATCGCAAGATAACGTTAGAAGTCAAATCATTATCCTAATCAGAGGTGCCTCATTTCACAGTTTGCTTTAGTTGCTCCCTTCTGTCCCTACATGGGACAGTACTGCTATTGAAAAAGGTTCATCTGGCATTACCTGCAGATAAACTAACATTGATTTTTAATTTTTCTTAAATAGGGGTGTAACACAAGAGATACTGAAGAAAGAAAACTACAACAGCTGATACACTTTGATTAACCATTAAAACGTAGGGCTATTTAAGAAAGACATTAAATCACATTTGATGTTACGTGACAATATAAAAAAGCACAATAAACTTCAGAGACTCTGCCAAAGCATGTAAAATTTAGTTGCTCCTTCATCCACTCTTATTTGTTATAAAACTTTAACTAATGTGTAACATTCTATTTTGATTTAGAAACAAAACGTAAAAATAATTTAAAGTTTAAGCAGAAAATAATTAACTTCTAAGAGCAATTTAAATAACTTTTTCAACTTCCTACTCCACCCAGCAATTGGGCTTTTTCTCTTGCATTAATTTATCTCACTTCCATTTGGATTTTCACTCCTTCAGATATGAAAAGCTGGGATGAAATAATACATCTATGTTGTACTTTTATGACATGTTAATTATTTCTTACTGCTGAAGAAGAACACTGTGCTGGAAACAGTTGACAAGTATTCTGCATCTCAGGGTTCTATAAACTTTGTTTCTTATCCCTGAGAAATTAAGGTATTTTGATACTGGTACATTTTTGTGTGAATTTTCAAAGAAGATAAAGAAGACTTACAGAGTTCATTGTACTTTGATTCTCTTCCTCATTTCATAGATTACAGAGAAACTTTTCTATTATTTAGTTTTATATAAAGATTTTACTTACACAAATGGAGTCTTTTAATCCATCTAACTGGGAAATGCATTCACTTCTTAGAATAATCCAGGTCTGATACTTACATCAGGCATACTGCACGTATGTTTTTGCCTGTGCATATCACCCTCACTCCTGAACGACACCTGCACACTGAAGAAGAGACAGATCTTGATCCCTGATAAGGTCACAGGGACTTAGCTATAATATAGCCTTGCTTAATCCTCATTGGTTTTGCCTACTGAGCACAAGGCTGTTTCCTTGACAACACAGCTGCAGTTACCACAGCATCCAAACACATATGTGATGTCCAGGTTTAGGGTATATCCCAGAGGAAAATCTGTTATTTAAAGCTATTTTCTACATCTCATTGCAGGCTAAAACTAAAAGCAGTGAAGATCTTATGCACACTCCATTAAAGACACGCCCTAATAGGTTTGACACTCCTGAAACTCGGTTCTTGTCTTAGTGAGCACACAGAGCAAAAGTCACAGCAAGAAGCCATAGGATGTAAGGGCATTACTGAATGTTTATGTAAATTCCTAACAAGTGGGAAATACAACATGAGAGAAAGAAAAAAAAAAAACTTTGAAAATTCAACAAGTGGGCAATAATGACTAGCACAGAAAGGGAGGGAGCGCTGGGGGTCCAAAGTGAAAAGTTTGGGAACAAGTTTAAAGGTGGATATGGAAAAAAGATGGTGACAAACTACATACTGCAGCAACATTTTATATAAATACTATGGAAGAAGGCTATGCTTTTTGAAGTTCAAAAAAGGGAAATTACAGTAATTAAGGTGAAGTATGAAACAAGAGAAAACAAACCTGTCAAATCTGTAGCTGAATAAGGAAGGTCCTATTTTAGAAATACTCTTCAGTAAGTATAGGCAAAAAGAACTTAAACAGTACATCTAGCCAGACACTTTCTTGTACTTCACCAAAAGCTTGCAGTACTACAATGCATAGAATACATCCTATTCAAAATTACTTTATTGGTTTAAATTTGTTCAAACAATGCTGACAGGGTAACTTTCTAATGGCCAATTTTTTACATGACCACGTATGTGGTATATCTAAAGGGCACGGCTCTGCTGTGAGCGATCCATTTTGCAGGCCTAGCCATGAGACAGGCCTAGCCTTGAGATAATCAGGAGGCTAAAAATAAAAAGCTTCGTGGCAAGAACAAAGAGGAATCTGTGCCAAAATAAAGGAGGAGCCTTGAAGAAGAAACAATGTTCTCATACCTCATGGACACTTGTGTTAATCCAACAGAAAGTGTGTTAGTAATGCATGTCCAGTTCGTCGACAGTCACATGTAACCAATAGACTAGAAGTGTTCATGCGCTGGGGGTGTAGTAAAGGTTTAT
The DNA here is from genome assembly GCA_013399855.1 of Oxyruncus cristatus. Taxonomy (NCBI): domain Eukaryota; kingdom Metazoa; phylum Chordata; class Aves; order Passeriformes; family Cotingidae; genus Oxyruncus; species Oxyruncus cristatus. Next base: position 326,618 of record VXAY01001465.1, on the reverse strand, counting down.
AAGCTGTGGTTAATGTAAATAAAGTGGAATAATTGGGGATCACATTGGTCAAGTCCATTTATTCTCGAGCTCCTCCATTGACACACATATCAACTAATCTAATAGGAAAACAAAATGCTGTTAAAAATCTTCATTTTGTGTGCACGGGCTAATGTAACAGAAATGCACTCCGTGCTCATGTGTGTTCTAACCCAACTTGAACCAGGTAATTCAGTACAAGTAACTGGAATTTTATATGAGATGTTCACTGAGAGATGTCTAAGTGATTTTAGTTGAGATGAAGCAAGACTGATGTTAGGAATGAAGCAGAGACTAGTTTGACCTCATGGTTATTGGCTGTGCAACATACGAGCCTGAGTAGGGCATTGCAATGGACCTTCCAGTAAAAACACTCAGAAGGGAAGGATTTAATCAATTGACAAGACAGCAGTTTGTTTCTTAGCAACACAGGTCACAAAGAATTCATCACTCTACTCATACAGTTGATTTCCTATTGAATATGGTTAAATTGCAATTTCCAGTTTTTCTTTTCAAATATCTCAAGTGTACAAGCTTACATGATAAAAAAGATCAGGTCAGCACAACTACGAACACAACCCCTCATGATACTGAACTTTCATTTTCAAGACCAGTGGAGCTAAAAATGTAAAGAAAATTACTGTGGGGCTTTGGAGGGGATTGGGAAGACTTTATTTTGATTTTGTTTAGTTAGTTTTGTTTTTAAACTCCCAGCAAACAATGATAAAGAGTTCTTCATCTGTATGGCCCATATTTGTTAACTTAGCCCTGGGAAGTTGGAAAAACTATGAACTCTCCTGCTTTCAGAAAAAAAACAACATAGAATGTATAATCTCACTACAGACTTCATATTAAATAAATAACTAATAAAGTAAACTGGGACCTTTGAAAGAATGCAGTGAGAGAGAAATACCAATTTTTTTAGATACTAAGATAGTACAGTAAGCAAGATGTAGTAGGCCCAGTAACAAAACAAGTTAACAAAAGTAAGAGCATTTGTTGAATTGTTTGTACTTTCGTCTCTTCATGTTTCACGTTTTTGAGTCTAAACCTCAAAAATTTCTGTAAACTTGTCAAAACTTAGTTTGACTAAAATATTGACTATGTAAAACTTTTAGTAATTAATTACTTGCTCATTTAAATTCTGAGACAGCTGTTATTTACGCAGGTGTCTGAACCACACAAAATTGTGCATATTGTGAAACTAAGACATTGAAGAGATACTAAGGGGCTTTAGGAAAATGACAGGCTGTTTAAAGTATTGTTAAAAAGAGTGTCTGTAAAGACTATGAGCATCTTGCATTACCATTACTCTGTGAAATCACGGTTATAAAATATTTTGTAGATTTTAAAACTAATGTTAACACACAACAAAATATTAATTAGCCATTTTAAACTGTAATGATGCAGAAGTAGGAGTCTCATCTAGGAATTAGATTTTTTATAAGAAATACAACCACATTTTAGAAAGAGAGCTAATGTTATTAGACAAAGACGTACTTACAATAAAACCCCAGAGTTAATTCTTAGAAATTTTGAAACAGATGACAGGTGCAAATACAGTTCTACTGACATCATGCATTTTACATCTGTATGAAGTAAAAAAAAGGATTATAGTTACGAAAGGAAGTAAATTTTCATAAGTATCTCAAAATTTAATTAATTAGTTACTTTTCATAAATACCTTTCCAGTAGAAAAACAGGGAAAGAAATAACTACAAATGCTTAAAAAAGAATAATGACTAGGGTGACAAACCTAAACTTAAAATACTTTTAAAAGAATGACTAGTGAATAAACAAGAAAGATTTCAAGTTCATTCCTTTTGAAGGCTAGTACATATCGGGCAAGGTAAAAGCAAAGTTAGGTGGATATAGGGCCTTCTGCAACAGAAGGAGCAAGAAAGAGGAAAAGATGCTAATCAAAACAAATACAAGCATACTCAAGGTTAGTTCATGCTTAACAGCAAGATTCTCACATGGTAGAAAATGCTTACACCCACTCTAGAGGAACCACAAATCCGTAAGTTCCTACAATATTCATGTAAAAATCAAGATAAAAATTATGTAAAATATATCTGTATTAACATTAATGTCTGGAAAACAACCAAAGTTATACTAAAACCCGAGTTACAAATAAATTAACATACGGACCACAATTGCTATTTTATTACAGTGAGGCCCTTAAGTGAATGACTTTCCTAGCACATACTGAGGTAACTGCTTTCAAATATGAGCTACTCAGGATTCCAAATCCATCTCCCTCTTTTTGTCTTAAACAACTTATTTATGCCCTGTCTTTTGCAGAGTTCTACCAACCTAGGTGGTTTTTTCACCAAGAAATTCCTCTGAAAATTCAATTACCTGCTTCCTTAAGCTACTATAAATGTACATTAATCATCATGTAACACAGATCAGTTGAAAGATAGTATTTGCAAGACAGATTCTCTGCTACTACTGTGTTAACACATATACTGAACCAAAACTTGAAAGATTTTACTGATTCATACAGAGAATTAGATGTTTCTTCTCTTCTAAGGACTCAATTTCTTCCTCTATTCTCTATATCTTGTATATTGGAATTTGTTGATTTCTTTCCTATGAGATCACTTTTTTTTTCCTGGATTCACTAGTGAATAGATCCTTCCAGATCACTGGGACTTAAACAGTGAAATAATAATTTGACAGCTCAAAAAGAATTTAAATTATTTAAACCACATGAGATTACAGAACTGAAGCCAATAAGAACATTTACTTGGTAAATGCTTAGAACAATGTAAAACCATGAAGTAACAATGCAAAAAAAGTAACAACAGGCAGTCTCACATACTTCAGGCTTAAGTCAACTGCAATTATTTGTAAAAGTATTACAAATCCAACCAATAGTTTTAGCTGAAAAAGTAATGAAGTAAGGTTTCATTTAACTTTTTTTCCAAAACATCTTTTATGTACTAAATTAACTTCAATTGTAAAATTAAATTAAAGTTTTCATCATGATTGTTAGGGCATTTAATCCAAAGAATGCCTTTTTAAAAATACAGAAAATAGTATATTTTCATTATCTACAAAAGAAAAATCAGAGACAAAATGGTTAAATGACCTACATCATGTCTCACAGGCAGGGGCCTGGGTAGTAGAAGGACTTGTTTCACACTTCTTGTTTCAAAAACCCTATGTATTCTTTCAGGCTCCAGTATCTGAAAGGAAAGTTAAGCACGGGTTAAAAAGGGGCCAGTAGACTCTGACACTAAAATCAGACATAAAATTTTCTATTTCCTAAAATCTGATGTAGCTTTCAGCATTAGATAATGCAATTTTTAATGTGATGATGATAGATTTTTCATTTTGTCACACTAAATGATCTCTTTCCAAGCATGTTGAGGTAGTTACCAGAATCTAATAGCAAAATGAAACAACCAAATTGCCCACATCTCCACGTATCTGTTGAACAAATTTTCAATCACTGCAGTTCCAATTTTGATTTTTGTATTATAATTATCCTTCATTACAACAACTACTTTCAGACATTCAAGTAATTTGCAGGAATCTTTATTGTCTTACAGTACTGATTCACATTTAACTATCTGCTTGTCTATATATTCCTTTTTTATACTCTTCCTACAAGACAGTATTTTTTGGACTGCGGAGTTAGACATTTAATGATTTGTCCCTTTTCATCAAAGGAATGAAGACTGACAATGCAGCCAGCACATCATACAAGGAAGCACAGATATCTAGCGATATTTTTTGACCTCACCTTTCTCCCGTAGAGTAAGTCTTACAAAAACAGTAATGGCAGAGTCTCAAATTATTCAGCTATGGAATATGCCATTTAAAATTTGTAAAATTTCAGCAGCCTTCTCAATGTAAATAGAGAAATAAAGTCTACATGAAGTCTTGGATAGTTTGTTTTGTTTTGTTTTCATCAGTTGCTACCACTCTAACTTTGTAATGTTTTCTGAAATGGTTAATTCTATCAACTGGAGACATAACCACTTGATCCATCACATTTCACAGACTGTGTAAGACTTCGTGTAGATTGTATTTCTCCATCTGCACCTAGAAGGATGATGAAATTTTACAAGTTCTAAATGGCATATACCTTTGCAGAAGAGTTTGAGAGTCTCCTGAACCTGTTTTTTAAAACAAAATAATTGTTTATACAATGAACACATTTCAGGGCGCAACAAATCTAAAACATTTTCCTATTTAGAAATGAAAAAGTTTAAACTGTATATATCTTTTTTTCTCTTTCAGAATTAAATAATATAATGAAATTCCATCCCAGAAAAATTACGCTTGCAGCAATTTCAGTGCTGCTAACTTAAAAAAAAAGGTTATATTGAGATTATTAGTTAAGCAGTATTCAATGTTTGGAAAGACTCAGAGCATAATTATTCATAACAAATTTGAGGACAAAGTCTGACAAAATGACCAATACCGAGAGAATGAAAGAGCAGAAATACTTTTTTTTCTTTTTTAATACTGGAAATTGTAAGCAAAAATAGGTAATAGCTTGATAATTACTTGATAACCTCTGGATATGAATTTCCTGGTCAGTTACAACAGTAAGATAGATCAAGAATAAAAAACTTAAAAAGAACTATTGCAGATGCAATTCTGCATGTTTCCCAGGATTTTTAAACTGGGGTAAACCAGTGTATTAGCAACATCCAACTTAAGACAGTACAGTTGTTCAACCTGCAGTGATGCAACTTGATGCAACTCAGTAGTCATTCAGTTCCACCTACTAACCAAGAATATTTTATCTAGGTTTTTTTACTTATATTTTCCTCTTATAACTGCCTTCTGCGTTCCAGGTTTCTATGTTACTTTCATTTTTTAAGAACTGTCAGTTTTCACTAACAGATTACAGTCACAGTTCAATGACCGTAAATGATATTAAAGACCTTCTAATGAAAAATAAAATGTATGAATGGTTGATAAACCCCCCAACCAACCAACCCACAAACAGTTTTTTCTATTTTGCTGACTGTGTACCAACTGATTGTTCGCAATCTTGATGTTCTTACTGTCTATAAAATAATGATAGAACCAGAAAGACGTGATCTTCCAACAATTACATTTGCTTCCTGCTTCAGTCCTCTGAATGTGACTAGATAGAGAGGTCATCCCTTTCTAAGCAGAAGGATAAAAACATTTACAACTGGTCAGTAGCCACCTCATCTGTAAGAAGCTGGGTGAGCCTAAAGGCAAGACACAGAGCGATAAAGGTATATGATGTAATAAGAAATACAGGATTCTCACCATGAGGTAAAAATTAAATTTTAAGGTTAGTTAAGAAAAAGAAACTCTTATTTCTACCATAAGTTAATCACAACAGGTATCGTAAAGAAGTACATCGTTTTCATGGTCACTTTGCATAGGTTGTTCTATTTCAATCTCTACAACACCAATCTGTCTCTCACCCCCCTTTCTGTTATTGTTGCCTACACCCTTTCCCTCTGATTAGCAAATCCTAGCTTCCACATTCTTCCAGCTTCTATGACTGCTGCCATTCTCTCAAACCAAGTGACTTTCTATCATCCTCTGGCTTCCTTGTTGTTTCCTGTCCCTTGCATGGCTCCCAGTCCTAACCTTCTCGTTCATTCTGCTCTTGAGATCGTCTTCCCAGTTGCATGGAACCTATTTTTGAGACAGAAGTGCTACACTTGTAATGGAAAGTGCCTTAACTTTCACTTTTTTAATATAAAGTGACAGGATACCTCCTGCTTTGTACATTAACTTTGTACGTGCAATAATTATATTGTACTCTTGCAGTACAGGTCGTTTTCATAATTTTTCCTCTTTATTTAACAGTAGGAAGATATTCAGCTTTTAGCAGGCCTGAATTTTGCAAAGGTTAGTGGCAATGTTCAAGTCAACAAAACAGCACTCTCAGAAGAGGTGGCTTCTTTGTCATGGAGATCATTTTACTGGAAGTACCACTCAGTATCTTGGGAGAAGGATGGAAAACATTAACAGAAAATGATACATTAATGGAAAAACTCAAAGAAGGAAAAAATGAACAAACACCTTCTTAAATCTTTGTGAAGGGTACAAATTAGCATATTTGCCATCCCTTGTTGTCACAAAAAGTATTTAATAATTTATCGTATCAACTAGCTAGAACATACCTTGGGATTTCTATTCCCCAGGGAAATAAAACTTTGACACAGTCTGGTTCAAGACTGATCACATTAGTTAAGCCATGTCATTATGATGGCTAACAGCCAGATTTCTGTCCCAGTCATATACTCAGAAGTGTAATTATGATGGATCTGCTGTGTAATTCACCCACAAACTGTCACTATTTGATTAATCTATTGTGATAATTATTAATGCAAATAATACTATCTGTAAAGACAGATATGCATAATTTTTGTCACTCTTGTCTCAGAGATCATAGAAGCTCATTTAATGGAAAACAAATAATCAAATATAGTGTGATTACGTCTGCGCAACTTTTGATAACTGGCTGGTGCAGAAAATCTGCTGCATATTTCAAAAGGCAGATTAATAAAGATGATGGAAAAGGTGCAGTTGTTTATTTCATAAGCAAATCTATGTTTAAATGCAATTAAGGATTTAAATTAATATTAGTTTTAATATTAACTGCCACAAAGCTTTAGCCCAATTAATATCTGAAGAACAATTGCCATTATCTACAGATCATGATTGATATGATTATTATATCAATAACTTGTAGTAAAATTGCTGGAGAGGATTAGTTAAATGATGCAACTGTTCCACATTCCCTTTTTGGTTCTATTTTCACTCCAAGCAGATTTAAATAAGGAAAAGGAAGGAGTTGAATTTAGGAAGAAAGCTGTAGCTGTACAAAGTAAATCGGATCATATATAACAAAATCATTGTTGGTTTTACATACATCTCTTCAGGCTTTCAGAGTTTTCAAATAACTGAGTAAATTCAGTTCAGCACCTAGATTATACTTGAAAAATGCTACTAAGTCTTAAGAGGCATTTGCTCAGGAAACAGTGTACCCATACATTGATACATCTCTTTAAAATCCAGACCAAATACTTCAGGGATTGAGATTGTCATCATGATGCTTTCCTATTTTCAGTTTGGTTTTGACTCCATAATTGCAAAGATAACTTCTTCAGGTCACTGAATCTCCTCTGATTCCAAGAACAAAAACTCATCACATATGGGGAACAGTCAGAAATATAGCAGCGAGGCAGAGGCAACCAAGACTCTATAACCAAAACATCACTCAAAGCCATTTAGACCTGACCATCAGAGTATTAAATCACCATCTTTGGTGATGCAAATAAGGAGTAAGGGGAGTGAACAGAAATTAGATGTATTGACTTATATTCCTGTATCCAATTATTTGGATTTTCATTCTGGGACCGCACGGCTCTGTATGTCTGACAGGAATATTACTTCCAGTGATGTGGGCAAGGTGAGCATTGAGGGAAGGAAATGCCTATTGTTTAGTGTTTAAGAAGTACTACTTCTGCCTTTCATGCTCCTTAGAGGTTAGCTCACTAGTCTTACAGGTATACTATTCCTTATTAATGTAGAAAAGGCTCACTTTTTATGGCTGTGCCTGTAGCAAGATTTCCCTTGATTTAAAAATCATGTGTCTTACTTCAGAAAAAATGTCTTTCTTATGCAGTAAGCAAAAACAATTAAGTAAGTGTGGTGGTGCATTCCCCTGCTGCCTTCTCCTCAGGCCACACTCTGATCTCAGAAATGCTCATTAGGCCTCAGCCTTGACAAACAACACCAGCATTAGGTTCCTCTTGAGTTATCAAAAACATTGTCTGCTCCCAGGAACTAGTGCAGTCTAACAAGCTCCTGTATTTAACAAACAGCCTTGTAAACTTAATTTTCTTGCCTGGAACAACCTATTTGTAACCAGAGAAAGTTACTGACCCAAATATTGGCCAAGTTGAAAATTATTATGATTTAAGCCAATTCTCTTGAGACAGCAGTCCTAAGAGAGACCCTTCTTTCAGGAGGAATTTCTTTACGAAGAAGGCTGTTAAACATTGGAATGAACTGCCCAGGGAAGTGGTGTAGTCACTATCTCTGGAGATGTTCAAGAAACTACTGGATGTGGCACTCAGTGCCATGGTGTAGTTGACAAAGTGGTGATTGGTCAAAGGTTGGACTTGATCTCACAGGTCATTTACAACCCGAATGATTCTGTGACTGAGGTCTCCTGGCCTGCAGTGAGCTGTGACCAGCATCTCCCTCTGAGTGGGATGACTCTCAGAGACAGCAAACTCTCAAGTTTGCTCTACTTGAAGGATCAGCAAATGCCTATGATGGATCCTGGGCTGATACCCCCACTTTTCGACCCTCAAACCTTCGTCCACGGAGAAGACACAAAGGCATCCGATGTGAATACTTCATGAATTCAAGGGAAATTTTTCACAGGTGAATACCTTGTACATACTCATTCAGGTCTCTGTGTCTGTGAGTGTGAACAAGCTAAAACAAATGTACTGTAAATGTTGCTCTCCTAGATTCTTAAGATTCTTAAATAAATCATATTTGTAAGTTAGGCCTCTAAGAGAGTTACTGTTGTGCCTACAGTAAATTCTGTAGAAACTTTTGTTAGATTGTTTAAATACAGATAAAGTGCTGTTAAGGCCTAAACTGTTGATTAAGTCTGGGGCTAAGTGGTCCACTCCGAATCTCCTGACTCAGTGGGAGTGTCTCCCTTATTCCTTTTCATCTTTACCCTTTCCTATCCTTACCCTTTCTCCATTCCCAGTCTCCATGTAGATCATTTTTGGTTGATTTTAGATTGAATGATTTTAGGTTCTAGTCCAATTTTTCCTCTGTGTGCTTTAACCATCTAGTAAGTAGAATGAACCTTGCCAACAAACTTTGTTGCACTGTCACTTCGATATTAAATCTGCTTTTGCCGATACCTTTGCTGGTGATTCTTCGAGCAGCCTTAAAACATTCATTCACAACAGTAAGATAGTAATGATGAGTATTTTCTCACAACTCTAGGGTGCAGATATGTGTAATGCTATGTATGTATGTATATATATGAGTCATATATGTTTGCATACATATAGATACACATATACATTAAAATCTATTCACTAGACTTTATTCTGAAATATTGTAAACATTTACACACATGATCTATTAATGTTTAAAAAACCCAACCATCATGCAAATATACATTTGCCTTCACAATCAGATGATCTGCTTCCAAAATTTAATGTTAAATGTGCAAAAAAGCCCACATTCTCGTAGAAACCGGGCAGTTCATATACTTTCCATTATGGAAAAGCACACAATAAACAACCAAGCAAAAATATACCAAAATTATGTAAAAACATGTCTACACATGATAACATTTAATTTAGCACTTGATCTAAAATAATGCAAAGGAAATTCAGAAACTTAAGGTATATACAATAAGTAATTTAACAGCAAAAGCACAGGTAAAATTTTAGAAGCTGTATAATGGAAAAATACAGACTGACTGTACTGGGATCCAAGTGAGAAATAGATAATACACAGGAAGGGAAAGAAAAAGAGAGCATTAGACTGATGACACTCTTATAGTTTGATTTCTTTTAAGAAAACATCTTACAGACTAACTTAAAATCAAATACAGCTTTAAAAGACTGTAACACCATAGTCACTTCCAATGATGTAAGACAATTCAATATCAAATATTCAGAAGACATTCCTGAATTAAGAAAACTTGACATTCACTGTATTTAGCAAAAAAGACAAAGAATTTTGATGAATTTGCCCAGAGATGTTGTGGATACTCCACCCCTGGCAGTGTTCAAGGCCAGGTTGGATGGGGCTTTGAGCAAACTAGTCTATTGGAAGGTGTTCCTGCCCATGGCAGGGGTTTGGAATGAGATGACCTTTCAGGTCCCTTCCAACCCAGAGCATTCTATGATTCTATGGCTCTAATCCCACCAAATATACTAAAGTTAAGACCAAAAAAAAGGTTGTTGGGCAAGACCACCAAAGCATCACAGTTAGGTAGCAACAAATATGGTTACTCTGGCTGCAACTGCTAGTTTAAACTGAGCTGATTTCAGAGATTGTTCCTCATTTATATGATAGACTACACCCTATTTTTGTAGGGACAATAGAAAAAGTGGATAGCTCCGTCTCCAGTTGTGGATAGCACACATAATAGTTTACATGATAATTAGTCCCATGTTATATTAACTGATGAGCAGCTACAGATAAAACATGTTTAAAGTCAAATCCCAAGCTAAGGAAGAAAAAATAAATTAGAAAATATGGTTTAATTTCCACTTCACAAATGTTCTCAGGCATCATCATCTCTTGTGTTTAACTCCTGTCATAAATGGATTTCTGAGTCATGGCGATGCAATGAACAGTAATTACCAGCAATAACTATAAATTACAACATGTAATTTTCTACTTCATTTAAACATATAGTCTGCCTATATAAGCCACCAAAGGACCACACCTGTCACAAATGAGATCCAGCATATTTATTATAATGTCAAGTCAGACTGGTTCCTAATGATTTAGCAGCTGGCATTTTATTGCAAGAACTACTGTTTTGTGTCCCAGCATTTGATTTTATTTCCTTTAAAAAATAAGCATGAAATTGATCTACCACAAAGCGAATTAAATAACAAAGAAGCTCTCAAACTGGAGGAAAAAAACCTCACAACTCAAACTCCAGAACTTCATATTATAACCAATCTGAAACTGTAAACAAAAAATACTAAATTGTGTAAGAACAGAAACAAAACTGCTCACATAAATGAAAAACATTTCCCAAGTTTACAACTTGACTCTTCAAATTAAATGGTACAGTACTCTAGGCAAAATATTAAAGAAAAATACAAATACTGCAAATAGATTACACTGTATCTCAACAACAATCTACTGTGTATCTGTTCTAACCAGGAGTTATAACAGTATAAACAGACATCTTACTGGTGCATGAAAAACACAGTCTCTAACTGTGTGCGACTAGGATATAGGTATGGTAAATGTAGCCATCTTTCTGTTAAAATAACTCATCATGAAATTTTTTCTTAGACTTTTAGGCTACCAACACTTTAAGGATTGAGCAAGCACATATATCAACATTCTCCAACTAAGCAAATAGCCCCCACTTTAATTCTCTTTTCTCTCAAAAAAACCTTTTGTTTTCTTACCACTTATGAATGGACTCTGATTTAAAAGGCCTGTGCTTCCTCTATTTTATTATTCTACTGTGTTTTTTTCTTTTTCTTGTTCTACAGCTTCACACTTATGATTCTAGTGAAAACGGTGACTTTTTTTCCCAAAAACACTTAATCAGAACCTCTTCCTCTAATTTGTTCACATTCAAGTTTACTAGTCATTGCTTGCATTCTCTGGGAAAGTGGCACTGCTTTTCTATAAAGCATGTCCTATCCAGAAAAACCACTTTAATGAGAATTGCTTCAATAATGGTTGTGTAATCTTTATCCAGAACCTGATTATTAATGATTTTATCTTACTGCTTTGCATACTTTCTAGCTTGAAGGTGTTGAAATTTTTCCAGGCTCTCAATGCACCAGCCATCTATGTGTTTCATATTACATAACGAAAGTGTTTATCATACATCAATAGTTTTGAGAACACTGTAATAAATCCGGTTCACTAAGCCATATGATAGCAAATTTCTGTTTATCTTAACAAAATTGTAAGTTAGCAAAGAATATGGTCACCTTTTACTTACTGTGATATACCTTTCTTTTGAAGCTGTCCATATAGACAATACTTCACAAAATCATAGGGATGACATTTTAGGCCCTTAAGCTTAATTTTTTTGATCCCCAAGTTACACTTTATACATAACTTTTTCTCTGTAAATATTTTTTTCTGGCTGCTGTAGATCAGCAGACTGTTAAAGAGCCTCTGACAGGATTTGCTAGACTCTATAATCCTAGGATAAAATTGTTTCCCTTAAACTCACACATCATCTTCTTTCTTTTGTGGAGGTACCCTATATATTTAGATTAGCAGTTTTACTTCCATTGCCAAGACCTGATGTAAAAGTCATTATAGTATCACAGAATCATCAAGGTTGGAAGTGACTTTCAAGATCATCTAGTACAACTGTCAACTCAGCACCACCATAATCATCCCTAAAACATATCCTCAAGTGCCATATCTAGATGTCTCTAATACAAAACCTTTGTGGAAAAAGGAATGAGTTTTACAGGCTGATAAATATATGTAAGAATTTTTGGTCTTCTGGAATTTCTGAAAGATGAAATGTATATAAAAAGAAATGAAATCTCAACTGAATAAAGCAGAAAAAAGTCCTCTCTTCAGTGAGGTAATAGGACTATTTGGAAAGATGAATGACCGCAGAAAGAAATGTGAAGGATGATAAGCAGGTCTTGCACAGGAGAAAACAAGATAGAAATGATAGAAATAAAGGTAATGTGCTTCCTGAGTACTTAAAAACTCACACAGACTTGTCAATAACCAATATAGTAATATCAGTTGAATAAGGAGGAGGAAGACAGGATCACACCAGAAAGAGAGGGTGGAGAAATATTAGTAAGATTCAGCTACGGTCTGAAATGGAAATTCTCATGGAAGTACGGTGGGTTTTTAACTATTTTTATTTTTAGGAATTTTGCTCTTTCACACAACAGGGTTAAAATTGTTATTCCATTTATCTCCCAAACAATATTCCATACAATTCCAACTACAGCATTAAGAATGTAACTGGAATACACACTATACCTAGGTATCTAAAATATACATACATATCTCCAAATATCTACAGTTGCTCGGGCAAACTGTAATTGCTAACTCCTTATAAAGACTTGACATCTCAATTCTTTAGTAATTACTTCATTTGTTCTTCCATTATTTAGTAATTACTTCATTTATTCTTCCATTATTTGTCCTGAATTTCCTGCAGTTTATCATCTTGCAAACTGTGTTTTTTATTGCTTGTTAAATTCCGCATTACAATTTATGGCACCACAAACCATGGCTGAACTACACCTGCATACTGTGATTACTGTAAGGGATCCTCCCTGAAAATGAGTGATCAACAATAAAGTCCTCTTCACTAATGAGGATATTTTCATCATAGACAACATAAAAGCTATAAAGATGAAGAGAAAAAACCTACACATATTAAAAAATTGTGTCATACAGACAGAGTATAGTACAGAGACATAGTACAGAGAGATTATAATAAAGTTCAACAAAACAAAATGTCAGAATTACTGAAAAACTACACCTCTAGCACCTGCTCTATGATGTGCTGACATGTTATACACAGGACAGAAATACCTACTTTAATCTTACAAAAAGGTTGTAAGCAGTAGCTCACAAATACTACCTGATGGACACAATAGAAACAAATTATCTAAATATCAAAAACCATCATGAGGAAAGCAATGTTACTTCCCCTGTTTCACAAAAAGTGAGCCAGAGATATTTATTAAAAACTGATACACTCATTCTCATCCTTTTGCACAAACAAGATCACGTATGAGAAATTCAAAAGCAGGACAGGACAGGGCAGGACAACAGAACAAAAATGAACAGAAAAGAATATTTCAGTTGAAAGAGACCCATAAAATGTTTCAAGAAGTTGTATTTG
>VXAY01001465.1:237508-303212 GCA_013399855.1 Oxyruncus cristatus | reverse complement strand
GAGGTACATGTTTAGTAGTAGAATCATAGAATCGTCAAGGTTGGAAGAAACCTTCAGGATCACCCTGTCCAACTGTCCGCCCCGCACTGCCGCTGTAACCCTTAAACCACTAAACCACATCACCCAGTGCCAGACCCAGATGGCTCTTAAACACCACCTTCCTGGGCAACTTGTTCCAATGCCCGAAGTTTTCGAGCTGAAGTTAATTCTCCTTGTGGGCAAGTGCTCTCAGGAGGCAAGAGGTGCTCAAGCTTCACCTGCTAATAAGGACTCCAGAGGAAAAAAAATATATTTTAATGTGTTTGGAAAGTAGTGCTTTGTTTTGAATAGCAGGTGTTGTGCTGGCATTGCAAAAACATTTGTTCTGCAAGGAAGAGGGAGCAACTTGCTGTTGATAATTAGAGCGATGGACAATCACCAACTGTATGAAGTTTAACAAGGGCAAGTGCTGGATTCTGCACCTGGGATGAAGCAACCCTGGTTGTGTGTATAGACTGGGCAATGAGAGGCTAAAGAGCAGGGCCACTGAAAGGGACCTGGGGGTCCTGGTTGATGACAAGTTGAATATGAATCAGCAGTGCCCTGGCAGCCAGGAGGGCCAGCTGTGTTCTGGGGGGCATCAGGCAAAGCATCACCAGCTGGGTGAGGGAGGGGATTGACTCGCTCTGCTCTGCACTGGGGCGGGGACTCACCTTGAGTCCCACATGCAGTTTGGGACACCACAATATAAGAAAGACATTAAGCTCTTAGGAGCTTAATGCCCTCAAAGGAGGGCAAAGAGGATGATGAAGGGGTCTGGATGGGAAGTTGTATAAGAAGCAGCTGAGGTCACTTGGTCTGTTCAGCCTGGAGAAGAGGAGAGGAGACTGATGGGAGACTACATCATGGTTTTCAACTTCCTCATGTTGGGGAAGCAGAGGAGCAGGCACTGATCTCTCTAGTGACCAGCAACAGGACCCAAGGAAACAGCATGAAGCTGAGTCAGGGGAGGTTTAGGTTGGATATCAGGAAAAGGTTTTTCACCCATCAGGTGGTTGGGCACTGGAACAGGCTCCCAGTGGTCACAGCAGGGAAGTGGTCACAGCACCAAGCCTGACAGAGTTCAAGAAGCATTTGGACAACACTCTCAGATGTCACACGTGGTGTGTGGTGTGTCCTGCCCAGGGCTGGACTTGATGATCCTTGTGGGTCTCTTCCAACTCACAGCATTTTATGATTCTTGAAGAGAAGCACATAAGATTTAGCTTTGTTTTCATTTGCATGTTGTATGGAAAATATAGTAATCATAGTTTATAGATATTGCCACAATCTCAATGACAATGTTTATATTTTTACAGTGAAAATGAGAAATTACTACCTAAAGCTGATGTTGCAAAATAACTACACAGAAAGTTTCTTTATTAGTGAGTTGAAAACTTGTACTGCTAGGTCAATCTCCTAAAATTCCTCTGAATTATTTAATGAAGTTTGGACTTAGTTCTGTTATAATAACAAGATGTATTAAGATTAATGTATAAATTCTTTTAATTATCTTGTTTTTTGAAAAAACCCAAACAAAAACCCCCAAAACTTAGTTCCAGGATCATTTCCAGAAGAATTTTGTAACGGCTACCTCCTA
Organism: Oxyruncus cristatus; assembly: GCA_013399855.1. Classification (NCBI taxonomy): domain Eukaryota; kingdom Metazoa; phylum Chordata; class Aves; order Passeriformes; family Cotingidae; genus Oxyruncus; species Oxyruncus cristatus. The sequence goes on along the minus strand of VXAY01001465.1, from coordinate 301,594 downwards.
GGAGAACTTCTACACAAATATGGTCTTCAGGATGACTTTAAGCAATTTTCACAGAGCAGGTTAGTACTTATGGATAACTTGTCTCTTACATAAAGTAGATATATTTTAATATAGTATACATATTTTCTCAGGATTTGTTAATGCATAGTGGAAAAATACATGGAACTTAGTGAGATTTGAGACATTTTTCAGAGATTTGAAAGGTACTTGTGTGTGATTTGTGAATGAATGTCATATATCTAGAGAGATTGATCATACTTCTTCAAGAAAATTACGTGTTTTGATTGTAACTACCATAGTATCAGGTTAGACCAAAAATTCAAAAAGCCTTTCAAGGATGTCTCCCAGGCTGGAAAAACTGTCACTGTCCCTGTGAGCTGTGAGCCAGGAATACAGAGTTGTGGTGTGGTGGTGACCATTACATCTTCATTAAAATGAAAATGGTGGAGATACATTGTGAGGCTCTAAGTGAAGCCCTGGCAGAAAATCATACTAGAATTTATAAGTTTACAAGTAATCTGGTGCAATATCTGTGATGAAGAAGAACTGAAAAATGTGAAGTTGAAAAGTCTTGTGCAGATCTGTGAGGTTTGGTACATTGATGATGCAGTTCATGGGGTTCCTTGGCTTACGCATCAAGAGTGCCAGGCTGCATGAAATCTTCCTGTTTCTTCTGAACTTCTGTTTTTATGTTCTTTGAACTTCCCGTGTATTCACACCCTTTCCTCTGCAAGTCCCACCAATTTTCAAGAGAGCAGCTTGAATACACCTAACAAAGGCAGCCAACAAAAAGCAGTTTTGCACAGCAGTTTTTGTGCTCTGCTTCTAGGAATTTCTGGGATCACTGGAAAACCCCTGGAAACTCTTAAAGGAACTTTGCAGTACCTGCTGTTGCTTGGAAAAATAACAGGCTTTTACTTCTAGGAGGCTCTAGCAGCTTCTAACAAGTTCTCTTGAGTCTTCCCAATAAAAGGGTGCTTTGAGGTGCAGTTAGTGAAGATGCACTTCAGTAGGTGCAAGAAGTGGTTAGAAACTCTGCTGAGACAGTGTATGTGTGCTCAGCAAGGGTGGTGGTGCGTGACAGGATATGATACCCAATACCCGCTGGAGCAACTACTCGGAATGTCAGAGGCCTCAAGTCAGGTTTCTCTCCAGAGAAAGGAGTCAATTCTCCCTGTCTCAGATTAAAGGGAATGTCCAGAGTCTTTACATCTTCATCAGTGGGAGGTGGTAGATTTGCCTGCAGAGGTGTGTGCTCATGGAGGAGCTGTGTTACCAAGTCAAGCTGCTGCAGACTGAGATCAGTGGATTGGATCTTCTCTGATACGCTGTAGATATAGGAACCTGGACCAGCAGCTGTGCTGAGAGAGAGACAGGCGGAATCTGTGCTGGTTGGGTTGGGGAAAGGTGATGACTGGCAAAGAGGTCACTTCTGGTGAGAAAAGGAAGGTGTCTGCTCCACCTGCTGATGTGAAGCTGCAAAACAGGTTGATGGCTGTGGTAGCAGATCAGAGGCTCATGGCACTCTGCAACAAAACATCTGAGCTGGTGAAGTCTAAACTACACCAGAGCACCAGAGGGAACAGGTAAGTGATAGCAGTGGGAGATGGTGGTGCCATGTCACATGCTAACCAGGGGGGTTTACTGCATGCCAGGGCTTCAGTCCAGAGCTGCAGAGACTCATCCAGAGCCCTTGCACTGTTATTCCTGCTGCTCTTTTCTGTCAGCACCAAGGATGCTGCCAGAGAGACCTGGAGCCAAAAGCACGGGGCCCCAAATAGTTTTTTTTTCCTTATTTCGGCTGGTGAGGTGGGTTGGCTTGATGAGGAGTGGATAGATTCTACGGGTCAACAAGTGGTTGTGTAGCTGCTGTTAACAGCAGGGATTTGTTTTCACAGCTGTGGGATCCTCTTTCAAGAGGGAAGACTGCTAGGAAAATATGGGATCCACCAAGATGGACAGAAACATCTTGGAAACAACCTGACAAACCTGGTGAGGATAGATGTAAACTAGGAATGAGGGGAGAAGGAGAGAATTACTTTCGAACAAGTGAGGAAGTAATAGTCTGGACTGGCAAGCAAGAGGAGGGTGATGTGACTAAGAGCAGCGACACAGTGCAGAAGGCTTCCCACCCCAAACATATGCACACAATTACGGAAGAGCTGAGAAGATAAGATTATGGGATAAATATTGACACCTTTTCTAAATTTTTCTACATTTTTTTAAAATCAACACAACTGGCTGGCTCTCTGAAGTGCCTGTATACTAAAGCATGCATCATGGGGATCAAACAGAAGAAAATAGAGGCCTGTGAACTGTTGCTGGACTATCATTGCAATCATAGAGAGGCAGTGGATTAGCTCACACAACTGGTGTGCTGCCGTGGTTGGATACAGGCTCTTTAGGATGGACAGGCCAGGAAGGTGAGGAGAAAGAAGAGCTGCTCTGTGTGTCAGAGAGCAGATAAGATCCAAGCCCTACCTCTGTAACAGCCCCATACTGAGTTGTCTTCCTGCATCGAAGGTGACAGTGTATGGCTCCATTGATCAGCCTCCCACTCAGGTCATTGAGTATTCCTCAGGCTGCCATGCTGAGGCTGAGAAACTTAAGGCCTTCTTTGTACTACTCTATCCTACTGGTAGAACTCACACTCTGAAATCCCAAGTCCCTGAGACTAACAGGAAAGTCTGCAGCAGTTGTTTACTCAGTGTGATCTTGAAAACCTCCAAGGATGGATATTATACTAACTCCGCAGGCAATTTGTTTTAATGCTTGACTGTCCTCGTGGGGAAAAGACAGAAGGCCAACAAGAAGGGATTTTACATGTGTCTCCACAGCAAAAAGAAGGCTAGGGAAAATGTGGACCTATTGAGACATCCATTATACTAACTCCGCAGGCAATTTGTTTTAATGCTTGACTGTCCTCGTGGGGAAAAGACAGAAGGCCAACAAGAAGGGATTTTACATGTGTCTCCACAGCAAAAAGAAGGCTAGGGAAAATGTGGACCCATTGAGACTGCGATATCGCAAGCCCTTGGTACTTACTGGAAAGTCTGCAGCAAGGAAGATTTACCCCTGGAGGAGGAACAGTTTAAGGAACATTTAAATAAATTTGAAATATGCAAGTCCATGGGACCTGATGACATATACCCACCCAAGCTGAGAGACCTGGCCTGATATCACTGCTAGGCCACTCAATAATTTTTGAAATGTCCTGATGACTGGGAAGGTCCCTGGGACTAGAAGACTACAACTGCCACTCCTCTCTTCAAGGAATGCAGGAAGGGGGAATATGGGATGTATAAACCAGTCTGCCGCACCTTGCAGAATAACAAGTTATGAGGTGGTGTCACCATAGCCTCTCAGTGCATGTGAGATGGTTTGTGACAATAGGGCTCATCTTAACCTTGAATCAATGGCAGAAAAATGTTCAGTAGTTGGAAGCTGCAGTTATATATAATTGGGTAAGAAATAAGGCATGGACTATTATAGAGAGAATAATGAGCTCCTGGACAGTTTCATCTAAAAGTAAGATGTATACTATGTTATCAGAAGGTCTTCAGATGAAATTTGGCATTTTTGTAGAATTACACTGGAGCTCAGCTGACCTCAAAAGCCGGTTGGTAGATGCGAAGGAACTATGGTGAACTCAAGAGATAGAGCAGTATAGAAAGCATAATGTTCTGACTCAGACTGAAGTTATGGATTTGTTGGGTGAAATTTGATGTGTTAGTTGGGATAAACTGATAATTTATTATTATTTATTGCCCTGTATATCTATTGATATTGGCTGCTTCCACAGGAGAATCTACATATCAAGAGAAAAAGTAATCTGCAAGCCACTATTTTAGCTTTGAATGTAAATTCAATGTATGTAACCCTAACCCTAATCCTCATTCTAACTTGTGTGTCCATTTCTTTTTATTGGAGAAGAAATATGTCAAAGTGTTGTGAGACTTAGTTAATGGATAATATAGACTTTTTTTATAATTTCCTAGATTTTGATTGCTAAGAGCTCAGGTGATGGTACAGCTAATATAGAAACTTCATTCAAACTCTGTGTGTGTTTTGTGGATGGGATACCATTAGCTGCAATTGGGGGTTAGCTTTCACTGTCAGATGCACTTTGTGTATTTATGCAGCAGGATTTATATAATCCAATGTGTTCTTTGCTTTTTCCAGAAGTTATGCTTAGTAATCAATGCAGTTACATGTACTGCAGTATAAAACCTAAGCCAAACTGTGTAATCCATTAGTTAAGGAAGTCCTTTGTAGGTTTTATTTTTTTTCCTCCTCCTATCTTGATATAAGTATCATGACCATGCTTAATGCAACAAATTGGAACTGAAAATAAGTTTATTTTCTGGTTTTTGTTGTTGTTTTTAATCATATAGGGTTGCAGATGCGAAAGTTAACAATTTTTCTCGCCTGGAACCTACACTTCACCTCCTTGGTGTGCAGTTTAATGAGAATGTGGCCCAAGACATCATGACAGGACAGCATGGGGCTGCAACAAAGCTTTTATATGAATTGTATATTGCTTTAGAAAAAAAGAGAAAGGCAAAGCACCCTGGAGTAGTCATGGAAGCAATAAGACCCACAGCAACTACAAAGCTTACGTCTATTGAGAGTGTTTTGTATCCGGAGGTAACTAGCTATACCTATTTTGTATAAACAGAGAAAAGGTAGAATGTTTGCATGTACCTTTCAAGCGTATTGCGTGCTTCCCCTCCCCACTTTTTAAATCTCCTGTTCAAACCCCAACACTTATAGTGAAAAGAATCAGTCCTTTGCAATGTCTTATACAGTGGCATTACACAACTTATCAGTAACTCAGTAGGCTATTGATCTTCTGTGTTCAGTTTTCCTTTGTTTTGGTTTATCTTATGTTACCTGCTCTATTTCAAGCTTTCTCCAGACTTACAATATTATAACAACAAAGGCTAGTAGTTATTCAGCAGCTACCTTTTTACTTTTGTCGGTGCAGATTGCAGACTGCATTGTGGTCTAGGTATCAACTTAGACTAATTTCCCCTCCAGGAGTCCTGTTTATAACTGTGTTGAGCTTTGTGCCACAATGATTTGGTTCATTCTGTTGCATGTCTCTCTATATATTTATACCACACTCCAGCCAGCAATAATCATATGCTGGGTAATACAAGGAGAAAAAAACAAAGGGAAAAGAGAGTACCCAAGAGTAAGTCAGTATTGATGTAGTAGGTTCTGTTAAAGACATTCTTCTTGTTTTCAACAGTAAGATCCAGCATGTGCAAACCATTATTTGTTAGCAGGATGAGCAGTTTTTAAGAAACTATACATCATGAATCAAATTCAGCTGGGTAAAATTTCACATTTTTTCTTTGCACACTTCCTGAAAAACAGTCTACAGGCAGAAAGATTATGAACAAATGCACGGATAGTACCAGAGAGTTGAAATATCCCTTTACCTGTAGAGGGATAGCTTAAAGAAGTTAAGCAACTGTGAGTATATCCAGTCTTTAGACAGGTTCAGAACGGCATTTGAATCATAGAATAGTTGAGGTCAGAAGGGGCCTCTGGAAATCACTTAGTCCATCCCCACTGCTCCAGGCAAAGCCAACATGTTGCTCAGGACCTTGTTCAGTGGGGTCTTGAATATCTCCAAAGCTGGAGACTTCACAGCCTGTCTAAGTAAATTATTTATCACCCTTTCAGTAATTTCTTTCTTTGTGTTTAACATGAATTTTCAATATTTCAGTTTAAATAGAATAGAATATTTCAGTTAGAAGGGACCTACAATGATCATCTAGTTCAACTGCCAGATCACTTCAGGGCTGACCAGAAGTTAAAGCCTGTTATTAAGGTCTTTGTTCAAATGCCTCTGAAACAGTGACAGACTTAGGGCATTGACCACCTCTCTAGGAAGCCTGTCTTGGTGTTTGACTACACTCTGAGTAAAGAAATGCTTCCTAACAGCCAGTCTGAACCTCCCCTGGTGCAGCATGGAACGAATCCCATGGCTGGAGTGTGACTATCAATGGCTACAGGCTATTTAGAAGAGACTGAAGAGCAAGAAGAGGCAGACGGGTTGCCCTCTACATCAAGAGATGGATTTTGAAGAGTTGTGTCCAAGGGATGGACGTGAGCAGTTCAAAAGCCTGTGGCTAAGAATCAGAGACCAAGGCGAAAAAGGGAACCCTGTAGTTGGTGTTTGCTACAGTCCACCTGACCAAGGGGAGCCTATTGACAAAGCCTTTTTACTCCAGCTACAGGAGGCATTGTGCTTGCAGGCTCTTGTCCTGCTGCAGGACTTCAGCCACCCCAACATCTGCTGGCAAAGTAGCACAGAGACTCCTGGAATGCATGAGGGATAACTTCCTGACCCAAGAAATAGCCCAGAGGGGATTGTGTTCTTTGATCTCTTGTTCACCAATGCAAACAAGATAATTGGGGACATCAAGACTGCAACCAGCAGGGTTGGAGTCATCATGCAGTGGTGGAGTTTGCAGTCCTGAGGGATATGGGTCAGGTGAGGAGTAAAGTTAGGTCCCTGAACTTTAGGAAAGCAGACTTCCAGCTCTTCAGGGAGATAGTCAGTGGGATCCCCTGGCAGACTGCCCCCAGCGACAGAGCTGAAAGAACTTTAAGGAAGTCTTCCATAGAGTGCAAGAGCTAGCAATCACTAGGAGCAAGAAGTCAGGCAAGGCAGGCAAGAAACTGACGTGGCTGCTATGCAAATGCATAGGCAGTTGAAGCTAGGAAAAGTGAGCCGGGAAGAGTATGGAGTGGAAGTTTGGTTGTGTAGGGATGGGATGAGAAAGGCTATGTCGAAGCTAAAACTGTGGCAAGGGTCACAAAGAATAACAGAAAGGACTTCTACAGGTGTGTTAATCAGAAAAGGAAGGTCAAAGAAAGTGGACCCCCTTTGATAAACAGCACTGGGAAACTGGTAACAACAGATGAGAAGGCTGAAGTACTCTCACACCTCACGAGTAGATGAACAGCAGGATGGGAACTGGGGGAGCAAAGTCCCTCCCACTGCAAGTAGAGATCAGGTCCATGACCACCTGAGTAAATAATGTACATAATGTACCATCACGTATGTAAGTTTATGGGGCCCCATGAGATCCATCACAGAGTTTTGAGGGAATTGGCTGATGTAGTTCCCAAGCCTCTCTCCTTATTTGAAAAGTCATGACCATCAGGTGAAATCCCAGGTGACTGGAAAAAGGGAAACATTGTGCCCATTTTTAAAAAGGGTAGAAAGGAGGACCTTGGGAACTACTGACTGTCAACCTCACCTTTGTGCTTGGTAAGGTTATGGAACAGATCCTCCCAGAAGCTGTGCTAAGGTGTATGGAGGAGAGGGAGGTGCTTTGAGACAACCAGCACGGCTTCACCAGGGGCAAGTCCTGCCTGACCAACCCAGTGACCTTCTGTCATGGAGTGACTGCATCAGTGGACAAGGGAAGGGCTACAGATGTCATTTATCTGGACTTCTGTGAAGCCTTTGACACGGTCCCCCACAACATCCTTCTCTCTAAATTGGAGAAACATGGATTTGGTGGGTGGACTGTTCGGTGGGAAGGGAACTGCCTTGATGGTCACTACCAGAGGGGATGGTCAACGACTCAGAGTTCCGATGGACATCAGTGACAAGTGGTGTCCCTCAGGGGTCCATACTGGGACCAGTGTTGTTTAGTATCTTCATCAATGACAAAGTGATTGAGTGCACCCTCAGCAAATTTGCAGATGACACCGAGCTGAGAGGTGGTTGCCACACGTGAAGGGCAGGATGCCATCTAGAGGGACCTGGACAAACTTGAGTGGTGCGTCTATGGGAATCTCATGCAGTTTAACAAGACTGAGTGCAAGGTGGTGCACCTAAATCAGGGTATCAAGCCTGGTATCAATCCAGGCTGGGGGATGAGCAAATGAAGAGCAGCCCTGGTGAGAAGGACTTGGGGGTGCTGGTGGGTGAGAGGCTGGACATGACCCGGCCATGTGCATTCACAGCCCAGAAAGTCAAACGTGCTGGGCTGCGTCCAAAGCAGTCAAGGTCAAGGAAGGGGATTCTCTCCCTCAGCTCCTTTCTGGTGAAACCCCACCTGGACCACTGCATCCAGCTCTGAGGTCCTCAGCACAGGCAGGACGTTGACTTGTTGGAGCGAGTTCAGAGGAGGCCACCCTCAGCTGATCAGAGGGATGGAGCATCTCTCCTACCAGGCAAGACTGAGAGAATTGGGGTTATTCAGCCTGGAGAAGAGAAGGCTTCAAAATGACCTGATTGTGGCCCTTTGAGTGCCTGAAGGGAGCCTGCAAGAAAGATGAAATGAGACTTTTTAGAAGGGCATGTAGAGACAGAACAAGGAGGAATGGCTTCAAACTGAGAGTAGGTTTAGATTAAAGAAAAAATTCTTTTCTGTGAGGGTGGTGAGGCACTGGCACAGGGAATCTGTGGATGCCCCATCTCTGGGAGTGTTCAAGGCCAGGCTGGATGGGACTTCAAGCAACCTTGTCTAGTGTTAGGTGTCCCTACCCAGGGCAGGAGGGTTGGAACTAGATGACCTTTAAGATCCTTTCCAATTCAAACCATTCTGTGATCCTGTGATTCTATGGTTCTGTTCCTACATGTTCTCTCACTGGATACCAGGAAGAAGAGCACAGCACCTCCCTCTGCACTTTCCCTCCTCAAGAAGCTCTACAAAGCAATATGTCCTTTTCTCTAAACTAAACAAAGTTTGGCATCATTCAGTTTCAAATCTCTGTTCTTTTCAATGGAGCTAGTCCTGGTTTTATATTCAAACATGTTTAGATGTTTTTTCTGTGCCCATTAACACAGGAAAACACAGTTTGAAATAAACATCTTAAAATTATCATATTATGTTTATTACTGTTTCTGATTCTTTGTTGCTTGTTGTTTAATTTTAGCGTTTGAAAACTTTAGTGCCACGTCAGGCTGATTTGCAGCTGCAGCAGATTTCTGAGCGTTTTGAAACAAAATCCAAGGCAGTAGCAGATAAAATAGCTCGTACACATTTTGCAGAGCAGCAGAGAGCTCAGAAGCTCCAAGAAGAGGAAGGAGCTCAAGACATTGAAAAGGTGACTGCTTACTTTTTATAGACTTCTGAAGATGTGTTTTCTTGAGAATATGTACATAATGGATTAGTTAAAGCCAATGTGAAGGCTTCTTAATTCTGTGCTACACAGTCATGTTTATACAAGAACAAAGGAAAGGACTGTGCATGGAAATCCTTAATATGTAGACACAGAGTCAGTATGCTCTTACGTGACTTTAAAAACGTTACTAATTTTAAATTGAGAGTATTTGTGTTTTGTCATGCATGGAAAATATCTATAGACTTGAAGACTAAGTGTAACTTTCACAACTTGTATGTGTCTGAGATGTCCTTGTAAAGAGGTTTGTGACATTCTTCTTTTGTAAAGAAAAGATGAAGCATTGTTCAAAAGCAGAAAAAGATGGAGAAAGGGGGCCTAGTGGGTATGGCCTCAGAACATCTTGTGCTTCTGTGTAGCTATTCTGATAAAGTAAAAAAAGAGGAAGGAATTTGTTTAGACATGGGAACACTCATCCAAAGTACAGCTTACAGTTTATATAGAGGAAAAGGCAACTATCCAAGAGGTGTTGAACCACACTGAAGATGTAGTTGACTAATTTGTTATGTATTTTATATGGCTAATTAAGGGACAGAGTCTTGCTGTGTTTATTTAGCTGTTCTATTGTCACTACATGAACAAGAAAGAAAAGACAATTTATGTATCTAGAAAAGAAAATACAAACAGTATCCAAAATATAACCAAAAAAGTTTAAAAGAAAATGTATCTTATTTGATATATTATATATTTTTGACTGTCTTTGACTTTTTTGTATAAAAACTTTTTTCTATTTATATCAACCTTTACCCACATGTATCTGTAGTGCACTTTAAATGAGTGCAATTTATATGTTTGTTACTTCTTGGTCATCTGAGGCTCAATGTTCACCAGTACTATTACCTAATGTGTTACTTAATGGTATTCTCATTTTCTGTACCAGGAAACTGGTATTCTGTTTCTGTGCTGTATTCAGACCTGAAACAGGTAACATATTAGAGCTAGAATTCAGTGAAAGTCCCTAAATACCCGTAAGGCGCCAATCCATTGCTCTTATATAAATATATTAAGTAAATGTATATGTGTATATATATATATATATACATAAAATACCATATTACTTCAGAAATATTTAGGAAGTATGTTAGGGCCATATCTTGTATTTTGTTTCAACCTATGTGTCTGAACACAAGATGTTGAATATTCAGGATCACACAGGAAGAAAGGGACAAAATGAAGCAGCGCACCGGATGCAAAGAGCTGTTTTAAAGGTTCCAAAGCCTCCACCAAGACCCACCATAAAAGCTATTGAAGCTAAAAAATTGTTAAAGAAAAGAGAAGCAGAGGTAATTATCATCTATGTTCTTTTAATATTAATTATATTAAGTAAAAACCCATGATTTTTGGGAACATTTACACTTACAAATACTGTACTTGCACCATCCAAAAGCAGCTGATACATAATAGTTAAAAAAATATAGTAGACTCAGGCAGCGAAAATTGGGCTGAATACTTATATGATCATAATTCTGCATTTGTTTCTTAATAAGAACTGTTCTGACCTAAGAGAAAATTCATATTGAATATATACTGTACTAATTTGATTTCTAAAACTATTTTACCTTCTAGTTTATTGAGTTGAATATGTGAAATAAAAGCATTAAGGTTCCTTTCTTGTTTGCGCATGATGAAGTTTTGTATGATAATATTTGAACTGTTCTGTAACACACTATAAAACTGTCTGCTCTATTAAAAATGTTAGTAATAGCTGAAACTGACAATTGTCTTAAATCAAGAGGTGATGGCAATGCACCATAAAAAAAAACACCTGTATTATCTAGTACAGAAGAGTACTTGAATTGTAATTCAAGTTCTTGGGTTGTATTATCATCAGGAGTGCAAATATTACCAGTTTTTACAACTGTGCAACTGTCACAGATGTATTTAAATATAGAGTGTAGTAACATAGTTGCTTGAGTAACTATTGGGGATACATTCAAGCTACTGATTCAAAAGTAGATCATAGGCCAGAATATACTTTCAAATCCCTGAATGGTGAGAATTATGTAAACTGCTAAAGTCCTATGCAAAATCAGAATTATCCTGCAGAATGAGCAACTGCAAATTTTCAGGATATTCTGGCTGGTCGAAGTAGGTGTATCTAAGGAAAGGGAACAGGGGAAGAAGTGAAAGGTAGAAGATGGAAATATTCTTGCCTTTATTTTTGGTCTAGCTGATGGTTAAAGTATTTTCAGTGTAAGCTTTTCTGTTGTACAAACATGACATAAAAGTAGCTCCCTAATACTTACTATGTTGAACCTTCTTTGTGGTGTTTTGTGAAGAGAAAGGAAACATTAAATTTTGTGTTATTTCTTCAGAACGTATACAAGGAAATAGACAGATTTGAGAAGTCTGTGGCAGGAAATGCCTTTGAATTACACAGCCAGGTGACTGACAGGTAATATTTGGATGTTAGATTGTTAAGAATAGACCGGATCCCACTTCAGGTGTCTGTTATCTATGTAGACAGCTACTTGAGGAAAAAGTAATGTCTCATTTAGTTTAAACTGTGATTGTTCTTTGAGTGATTGTCCCACTAGCGCTGCAAATATTTCAATTCCAACATGGTTGCAGTGTCTTTACCTTACCTTTAGTTGTAGCAGGGATGGCTCAAGCTTCCTTCTCTACTTTTTGTCATCTATTCAGCAAGAAAGGGCTCAAAGTGCATCTCCTCTTAGTTTTAGTCATGGGGTCTATGAGGTCATTTAGCCTTGCAGAGAGGTGGGAATGGCTGTGAATATACATACACAGTTACACATTTCAAAGGAAGTAGAGAGAAGTAACTTTCTTCTTGAAACTTGCCTGTATATTGCTTTATTTGTGAATAATTATAAGTCATAGTCATTCTGTCATCTTCATTGATACGTATACCCTACTGACAAGAGGTGACAGTCATGCATACTGCTGTAGATGTTTCTGTGTGTGAACATGTGATTAATAACTGGAAAACTGTACTCGGAGTGCATGGATATCTTCAGGAGTGACCCAAGTAACAAGGGCACCATAAAGTAGCCACAGAGTGATGCTATACATTTGTTAAACTTGCAAATAGCTACAAAGCGATCTGTATGTAAACACCTTTAAGAATCATAATTCCTATAAAGTCAGAGATCTTTCTCTTTTTAATATTTTCAATCAGTGATATGCAAGAATCATTGCAAACAGAGAATTTGCAAGAAACAACTCAAGAAACTACAGCACAGACAAAAACTGAGCTGTTAAGTGTTTATGCAGATGGTGAATATATAAGGAAAATTCAAAAACGTTTAGAGGAAGATACATTTGCCAGAGAACAACGAGCAAAGAGACGACGAAAAATGCTGATGGACCAGTTACTAGCACACGAATCTGAAGAGGTGAGAAATTGTATGCGGAACTATAGAGTCCGTGTGCAGTTAGCAATCTAAAAATTTACTTATAAAATCAGAACACTTTTGGAGGGGATAAAGGAAGGTATATGCACTTATGTCTGAAAACTACATTTATGCCAACCATTGGCTTTCTTTGAGAAACGGGGAAGTTTATCTGTTCTTTCTCACAACCTTTATGTCATACACCACGCTTACAGACCAAAAGGATTAAATGAAGGCAGCAGAGCAAAGATTATAAAAATCAGTTGAAGATCTGCCTTCTATTCTCTTCCACACCCTCCCCCAAAGTTGAACAAAGGGAAGAATCAAAACTTAATTTGCAGGTCAGAACTTTGATTTTTGATGTGTTATGGAATAGAAGATATGTCTCTGGAGAGTGTCTGTGTTGAGTCTAAAAATGGATGTTGCAAGTTATTCCATTTGAATCCTGTCTTGTAAAGCACAAGGCTTTTAAGATTTCTCTTCAGATACTCCTCATTCAAAAACCACCTCTTAGATTACTGATTTCACGTCTTCTCTTTTGTAGTGATTGTGTAGAAACAGAACCTTTAATTTACTGGGTTTCTGTGATTTCTGTTTATCATTTAGTTTAGTATTTCACTCTGAGTCCTTAGCTTTCACTCTGATCCTTAGATCATATGTGTTGAACCCACTGTAGCTGGGCCTTTCTCCACTGCTGTTGCATAATAATAGCATTTCAGATGTGTAGCATATATTTTATATATATGTATTTTATTTTTTTTCTTACCGATACCGCCTAAGGAGACTTTCTGCTGTGCCTTTTGCAACCGGATTTGTCTGTCTCACATTGACCTTTTTAACTATCAGTGTGCTTGCAGCAAGCGTGGGTAGAGTCCTTCTCTAATCTTTGTTCACGAAGCCTAACCATGATGATGATATTTTTAAGCCTCGGCATGTAATGTCTGGAGATTGAAGAGGAGACTTATCCCAATCTACAACTTCCTCGTGAGGGGAAGAGAAGGGGCAGGCACTGACAGGTCACTGTGGTGACCACTGAGAGGACCCAAGGGAATGGCCTGAAGTTGTGTCAGAGAAGGTTTAGGTTGGATATTAGGAAAAGGTTCTTCACTCAGAGGGTGATTGGGTACAGGAACAGGCTCCCCAGGAAAGTGGTCATGGCACCAAGCCTGACAGAGTTAAGAAGCATTTGGATAATACTCTTGGGCATGTGGTGTGACTCTTTGGGATGGTCCTGTGCAGGGCCAGGAGTTGGCCTCCATGATCCTTGTGAGTCCCTTCCAACTCAGCACATTCTGTGATTCTGTGAGACTTTTTGGAAATGCCAAGAAAAAATTGAATTTGTTGAGGTAGTCATCTAGGAATTAGATGACTTCTCAGTGTCTATCTCAGATCTATGTTCTTGAAAAACACCTGTAGTAGCTTAGACAAGGAGTGCATCTATCCATGTGTCCTGTCTCTGAGTTCTCATTCAAAGAGATTTTGCATCATATTCTTGGCAATATCCATAGGCCGTGAAGAAATTTTGCAATTCACTTGTCTGAAATCACTTCAGTCCCAAAACTTGCTCTTTAATTGCTCTCAGCTCCTGCAGCCCTGGCAGCCTGGGCTTAGTGGTTCCCAAAACCCTGGCTGTCAGTCACTGGGGTGCTTGGTGGATATACCAGCTCTAAGCCAGCAAAGCCAGCCAGTGCTGGGAGGAGGTCATGCAAATGGTCCACCTGAGGTTTAGGACAAGCCTTCTCAGTTTGGGATGGAGGAACTGTTGCAATGTGCTGCCAATCAGACAGGCTCCAGGGAGGCTCCAAATCAAGGCAAAACTAACAATAGTGTTCCTAAATTCCCAGAAAAAAAAAATCAACTTTAATATAGGAACAAGACTGCAGGGATTAGAAGGAAAGACAGGTGAGCATTCAACTGGAACAGTAGTCTGACCAGATCAGAGAATCTATTTAGTGGTAATTTGGTTCTAAATTAGCAGAGGAAGAGATGTTTGGTTGGAACTTTGAGATTTCAGAAATCAGATGCTGCTTGACTTAAGAGAAGTTAAGATATTAACTTAAGAAGTTTTCTTTAAAAAATAAATGAATATACAAAATAGTTGAAAATTACTTTTCCCCTCCATTACATACGGAACCAGAAAGGATTTTCACACTGAAACTGTAGCTGCCCTGTAGGTATTAGGATCAGATTTTTACCTATAGAGCATAAAACTTGAACGTGGCATGGGATCATTTAGAGTCAAATGAATTTCATCCCTTCAGAGTGTGGTAGATTGCTTTGCGTCCATGCTTATAAATCTTACTAAAACAACTTTGTTCAAATTTTTTTATTTTTGGCACTTTACAGGTTGAAAAGCCTGGGAGAGAAAATACTTTACAATTACATGACTATTCTTTGTAGAGCACAGCGTGATGCCAGTAAGATTTTCAGAGGGAGATGTTGAAAATGTTTGACAGTAATATGGCTTCATCCCTATTGAACCTTTATCTCCACTATTTCAACAAGTTGTTTGTGCTTTTTTCTTGTTATTTTTAGGTGTTCTGTTCAGATTCTATCTCTCTGAATTAAAAAGTCATCAGGAATAAGTTACTTTGAGCAATAAATTGAGAAAATGAAAATGGGAGGAGAAATGAAATGTTACTAGATTATTACTTGTCAACCAAATAGATTTATGTATGCTGAACTGTAAGTTTTGGTCATAAATTTTATGACCATACAACAGCACAAAATTCTTTCGCTTGTATGTAAATCAAACAAGGAAATAGAAAAATAGAAACATGTGATGTAGTAGTTATGTATGAACAACAGGAAACATACACACATTATGGTTTGGCCACTGGATGCCACTGTTGTCTCAAGTAGGTAAACGAGAAAAAAAGTGTGTGTTGTGCTCTTTTAATAGTAATTTTTCAAATTATTAAGCAGATGTCCCAATTATTATATTTATGATTTCTTCAGCCACTTCACAGTCCTCTGTGAAGATGTTGATGTAAAATTTTAGGTCAAAAAACGGTACTACAATTTTTATCTTGTCTCCTACCATGTCCAGAAGTTTTAAAAGTTGTTAACCTTTGGTTTGAGTACTTTGTCCATTCCTTTTTGTACGAAAGATAACTACCAGTGCTTCAATTCCCCACCCAATAAGCAACTTCTCTGAAACGATGAGTTTGGTGTTCTGAATCCTTACTTATCTGTTGTGTATCTTTGAGTTAATTGCCTTTTCTTGTTCCTCAAAAAATTCCTACTAGCTCTCTTTAGGCCTACTGAGCATGCCAAAATATTTGATCACTTAAAATATTGAAGTTCTGTACACTTCAGTTAACAAAGACAAGGTCTCTTTTGGCTGCTGTAAAGTGTTCTAAAGGAGCATCTTCTTATTTGCTTTAGGAAGAGCACAGTCACCTACATAAGGTGGTTTAATTTCTCACTGGACCAGCTTTTTGCACCATAAAGTTGATGGTTTGAGTATGACAAGTGACCACTCTGTTAGGGTGGCTCCTTCAATTCCCTGTGAATTAGGGTTTTAAAATCCATTTTTTTCTGGTGCAATACCCACTGCTGTAATAATCCATGGCTGAAGCTAAGCAGTGGCAACTACAGAAAATAATGAAGGACATTTACTTGCAATAGGAAACGAATTGTGCATTTTCTACTCTTCTTTGAATTCTTAATGAAATACTAAGTCCAAAGAAGCAGTGGATAGAACTGAGTTGGCAAAGGGTGCTGTTACTCCTTAAAGGAATGAGGTCAGGAATGTAGGAGAAAATGGACAGACTAACTCTTCAGTAGGCAGTACTGTTGGAAAAATTTATCACATGAAGTATATCAAATGACACGTAGTATGAATATAAAATTGCTATGATTGCATTGTTTTCTGCTTCAGTTGCATGCATGATGATAATTCCCTCTGTAGAAAAATAGCTTACAAACAGTACACTACAAATAGGGTACAAAGCACAACTCATTCAAAATTAGTTCCCGGTTTAGGTCCTTACATTGGAATGTATTTCCTAGCAGTTTTGCTGCATGTCAAACAAATATTCAGCAAATCAGATATTTCCTCCAGAATTCTGCTGTAGGAGTGGTATTTGGCAATGGGGCTTGAAAGGCAAGCTGATGTTTTCGCTTAGGACTCAGAAGGAGTTCTGGACGGTGATAGTGAAGCAAAACTTTAGATTAGGTTAAGCATTAGTTTACATACCAGAACAGGCTAGAGAAGCGTAGTAGTGATAAAATACTATTATGTTTTGAGAGTACTTAGAAAAATAACAGGGCATAGCCTTGAAAATGTCTGTGTACACAGACCATGCCTCAAGCAATGGTTCAGAATGATTTTCCCATAGTACTGAATTGGATAGTGTATCCATGTCCCAGTGAGAACAGTGGATCTATTGCCCAGAAGTCTTGTATATTACTCTGTTTTGAACGCTTCCTCATATTCCCAGTCTCCTGAATAGAGGAGAATGGAGACGATAATTACCCAAATCCCCAGAAAGAAGGAAAAATTTCAAACCTGTAGAAAAGAGAGTGATCAAGGATCCAGTAGAATGTGGCTGAGAATGGGGACTGGTGAATAGCAAAAATAAGCTAATTATTTGAGGAAAGGGTATATCTTTAGATACAGAAGCCATTGTTTCAAATATGCTGCAGTTTCTTTGCACACAGGAAATAACCACGCTAAAATTGTGTTAATCTGACCAAATGTATTTTTACTGAATATCTCAGTAAAGACATAGTTAAAATTCTCTTCTATAGTTCTACAGTTCTTACATAAATACTGCTGCTGTAAATCCTTACATAAATAGTACTACTTCTTATGAAAATAGTACTAATAAATAGATATGTTTGTTGTTCTGGATTTCTATATCATATAAGCAGGTGAATGCTGTTATATGACTCCACTCATATTTGTCATATGAGACACTAACGAGTTGTCTAGGAAATAGTTTATAAACTGTGCTTAGTAGCATTATTTTTTATCTTTTAGAAGGCTTACCGGGAGGAGCAGCTTATTTACAGACTAATGAAACAATCTCAGCACGAGCGGAGGATTGCTGCTCAACTCATGCATGTTCGACATGAAAAAGAGGTGTTAAGGCAAAACAGAATTTTTAGGGAAAAACAATATGAAGAAAGACGGCAAAAAGAGTTCCAGGAAGCTCTTGACAGAGAAGCGGTAAAAGATCATTTTATTCTCTGAATTGCTACAGGACTATGAGAATACCTTCATGTTATTAAATGGAATTTGTACTGTCAACTTCAAGACTTTTCTAGGGAGAGGCTGATTTAATGATGAAGATATTATTTTTTTTTTTTAGTTCAAAGTTGCAGTTAATGTGCGTGATAAGCAATAAGCATGTAACTGTAATTGTGGAACTGAGAGCATTTTGTAGTGTGTTAAAACTTTAGAGGAATTATGTAGAGAGGGAGGAAGAATAGCCCCCCGTGGCAGGGGGATAGTAAGGGATAAAGCTGAGCAACTTAAAGTCTAATTTTGATCTTTTTTTTTTATACTAATTTTAACTTTGTAGGAAAACATCTCTGTGTGCTGAATTTAAAAGGTACAGTCTTGCAGAGGCAACAGGACAAAAGACAATAACCTAAGATCTCGTTTCAAGAATCAGGTTTTTAATTTCACTTAGATACAATCTATTAATGTCCATAAATGCTGGAGTAGTTTCACTCATGAGTGCTAATTCTTTCTACCTTGAAGCTTTCAGTTGATTAAAAGAACTTCTAACTCTGTGGAAAACTGCCCAGTGCAATGCTCATAGTAGGCCATAATGTGCTCCTGTCAAAAACGATTAGGAACTCCAAATCCTCCAACACAGCTGGAGTCCTGTGTAATCAGCAGCTATCTGATCTCTTTAAGTATCTGTTTCAGCCAAAAGCAGCACACCATCACAGGAATAATTTTCTACAATGACCAGAAATCTTTTTCAAAGATTGAACAACATCAATAATTTAAAGTTATTTGAAGACCAGAATCTAGTAAGATAAATTACTTGTCACATTTTCGGAATGAGTAATTCCACTGAAACCGGCGATTTCACTGCCCCCAAGCACTTAATATGTTCTTAATCTCTTTGTCGTGAAAGAAGTAATGCATTTCTCCTTTATTGTATTTGAGCAGTTAGAAAGCAAACAAAATGGAATTTATAGAATTAATAAAAGTTTTTAGATTTGTTTATGTATTGGTCTGCTTGCTGGTGAGAAATGAGCTGTTTCTGTTTCTTGATTTAAGTGAACAAGTTAATTTTCATTTCCAGGACTGTGCACCTCTGCACTTTCATTTTCATTGCAGTCTCAGATTTACTCTTTAAAAAAATTCCAGGCTCTTGCAAAACAAGAAAATATTGATAATGAAGAACAAATAATGAAAGAGAGAGAACAACATGAGAAAATTGCTGCTGAAAGAGCTCAGGCCCGCTATGAAAAACATTATTCTATGTGTCGGGAAGTGATGGGCCAGATCATTGATATGTCGACAAAAGTAGGAGAATATCGTCAACTGACAAAGAAGTGAGTATGGTAGCTGCTAGGCAAAAATAACAGCTGTAAGGTAGCTGTTAGGCTGCGTTATTGGGACTGCTGTAAGCACTGTAACAAATTATGTGGTTCTTCAGACATTTTACATGACAGCTTCAATTAGTTTGTGTGGGAAAATGGTAATATTAGTTTTGTGTGAGAATTCGCTGGTGTATAATACAGAGTGAAAATTAGTGCTAGAGCCTTCGCATGATTTCTTGAAGACGCAAATAACTTGAATCCTTAGGAGACCAAAATCCACTAGTGCCACAGCTTGTGGAACTACAGATTTCCTTTCTTATGAACAAATGGTTTAGTTAAAAGTTAAAAACTGAATGGTTTCTAGATTGATCTACTGGGTGAACACTTCCTCAGTGTAGTATAAACTGGATGAATTTCCTAAGATAGGTGACCCTGCCTGGATTGTCCAAAGAGTAGCAACTGAGCCCAGATTCTGCTGAGTCCTACATGCTGTGATTCCCTCTGCTGACATGCCCTAATTGCACAGGGTTTCTGAGAAGGCCCTAAAAAGGCAATAATCTCCAAGTGCCTGTGCTGTAGAAGTGTTTAAAAAACTGCAGAGTGGGGCTTTGTAGGCATAGTCCTTTCATTAGTATTCAGTGATTTGACTATGGGGAAGACTTACAGTATTAGAAAGGATACCAAAATCTTAATTGCTTTTCAATGTAATCGTATGTTAAAATAATAAATATGAAATATGTAGGAAATACATCTGATTATATTTTATAGAAGTTATATAAATTTAGGCCTGGTAGTTACAGGATAAAATAGTCAGCCTAGACATAATGTAGTGAAATTACTAATTAAAAAAAAGGAGTTTAACTATTCATCCAATTCTAAGGTAATTTTGACTTGCAGTAAAAGCATTCTATAGATTTTTGGCAAGAGGAGGCTTTATTCCACAAAACTAAGAATGTTTTGGGACTGGCAAAAATAGCTATAGCAAAACTGTTACTACACAGCTCTGCCAACCAAATGTTGTGTGATAACACATTTGTGAAAATACTGAAGCCTACAAGTGCCTACAGCTGTCTAATAAGTAAACAAACATTTACAAAAAGCTGTAATAATTACAGAAAGCATTATAAGCTATAACTAGCTTAGCATATACTTGTTTCATGATTAAGATTCTTGTAAATTTGGGTCCAGCATTGTCAAACATCTAACCCTTTAATTTTTGATTTGGAAGTGTTTGGTTTTGTTTTTCTTTTTCCTGCAGCCGAGTTCCATTAAAACTGATGCTGGATTGGAAGGAATTTTTTTTAAATGGAAAACCAATATATGAACAAGCCTCAATTCAACCTTTGCCAAATGAACCTGGCCCAGAACAACTTATAGAGATGAATAAAATGAGTCTGTTAGATGAAAAAGATTATGGTGAATACAAGGTACACCAAACTGATAAGACATAATGGACGATAATACACCTTGCATTTTCAACCAACTGGAATTTGGAAGTGCAGGTTATATTACCAGGTTTGAAAATGCAACAGAATGTAACCAGTAAAAGCAGTAAAATTAAATATTAAATGTGTTACAATACCGAAGTCTTAGTTTCAACAATTTCAAGGGAAAGCTTTCGAACAAGATTTGTTGGTTTGGGTGATCCATTCATTTTAAGATAGTAATGTTTGTTAAAATTATTAAAAATGGCTGACATTTTTCTTAAGCTTCTGTTGGAATAGAAGTAACTATTTTTCAGGGTACCTCAAAACTTTTCTTCAACTTTACAGTACATTAGTGTAATTTCAAAATTTGAAGATGAAGGATGAATATTTCCCTGTTAAAATGTATTCTACAATTTTCTCAAAGTTACATTAATGATGCTTTTCTTTGAAAAAAAAATCCCATTACATATATAGACTTCTCAAATAACCTGATAAACAGGATGTGTCAAAATCATGGCAAATAACATGTCTTTGTCTTGTTGGGAATTTATAACTACAATATATATGTGCTTTTATCCACATCCTGAGCCAACTGGTACATTTTCTTTTGCAATGAGTATAAATGCTATGAGTTTCTGTGCCTTTAATCTTAACATATATTTTTCTGATGTCTCTCTTTTTAAGGTCCTTATTCACAGCATACCAACTCATGTAATGAATTTCATAATCACTTTTTTAGATGAAAAAAAGGCCTATACCCAAAGTAAACAGGAAAGACATGCAGGACAGACAGGCAGGAAACAGTGGAGAGCACTAATGAAAAATCAAGTTTTTAGTCATATTGTTTATATTACAAAGTCTTCTCTAGATGTAACATTAGTGAGAGTTACAAAGATTTATTGACACATTTAAAACCTCTTTTTTCCTGCCAGGCTATTTCGAATGCACAGTCACGTAATTAATTTATTCACAGATGTTGTTAGTCTTATGCCTTTCTGAATCATTATTCATCGAAAGCTGGTATAATATGACATGTAAAATTGTTGGCATCAATTCATACTTATGTCTTCCGAAAACCTAAGTGAACAGCTAATGCCTTCAAAGTATTGCTTCTAGGTAAATGTGTATTAGCAGGGCATTCTGGCAATGTTTATGCTCTTTTTCCTAAACCTTGTGTAAAAAGCCCACGACAGACAATTTGAAATCTCTCAAGAATACTACATTCACATTACATATTGACTAAAAATTTGAAGTATATTTGATAAAATACAAGAAAACGCAGTGCTATCAGTCCATTGCACATTATACATTAGGTTTAGCATGAAAATATTTGGAAACTACCGTATTATCAGTCATGGCTAATCATGTAATAAATCACCCAAAAGATACCGCTCAAAATAGCAAATAATTTCCAGTTTCATTTAAAAGTATTGACCAGAAGTTATATAACTCTCACCTGAATGCCTGAAAACCTGTTTCTGACAGGTAAACTACTTTACCTCAGAGCAGGTACAGTCTAGCAATTTTCTGGTTAAAAGGGCAAGAAAGCTGAAAGGTGGAGGAAACCATTCCATTTGGAATTATTTTTTCTCAGAGCTCTACTAAAATTTAAAACAACCAATCCGTCTATACTTATATGTTTAGGGAAAAATGGTTCATATAGTTCAAGGATTTGGGGTTTTTAAGGATATCTTTTCAATTACATATGAAGAAGTATGTTTCCTGAGATATTTTGGAAAGGGGATATTGTGCAACTGAAAAAGATTTTTTTGTTGTTGTTTTATCGATTTAAAATTTTATTTTAAATTTAATTTAGAGTGATAATTACATTGTGTTTAATAATTACATTCAGGAAAAGGTTGCATATTCTATCCAGAATATGAATTCAAAACATAAGCTTTCAGTAGAATTTTAAAACTCTTCACTTTTGTTGATGGTGATGAAATATTTAATTTTATATATGTGAGTACATATATACATGAAATAGACATATATATTTATTTTATGTATTTTATATATATATAATTTTATAGAATGACACAGTTGTTTGCATTTAAAGAGATGTGAAAGTCATTTAGTTCAACCTCTTTGCTTAAAGTAGGGCCAACATCTGAGTCAGATAAGGTTGCTCAACACCTTGTCTGGTCAACTTTCAAGTATTTTAAGGATAGAGCACAGTCTTTCTGTGCAACCTGTTCCAATATTTAGCCACTCTCATTGTGAACAATTTTTTTCATCATTTTTTTTCCTACTTGGCATTTCTCTTTGACTTTGCATGTCAGCTCTTTATTGCACACCCCAAATGAGGTGACAAGCTAGAATCTATTAGCAAATGTTATTAGTCAACATATCTTCCAAACAGGTGTTTAGTATCCTGCAATCAAATAAATATTAATACAGGACTAGTATTATCCTGCATATTAAAATGTTGTCTTTTAGCTTCTCACAGCATAAACTGTATATCAGGACTTTGCTAGTGCTACAAGATGCAATACTAGTAGAGTGTATATTAGACTAGCAAAAGTGTAATTCTGTGTTCCATTCTCTTGACTGCATCTTTCCATTCTTATCTTTCTTCCAATGTAATTCTCAGTAAGAGGATCTTTACTAGCAAAATCTATTAGGCTGTATGCTGGCAAATCATAAATTGCTATTGATCTCAGAGTACATGAACTAGAAGTTTCTACTCAGTATTTCCTTCCCTTAAAATTGTTTGAACTGGTTTGGGTTGTTGGGTTTGGGTTTTTTTTCCTCTCTATTGAGTGTGTTCTAGGCAAATATATATTTGAAATCTGTCCATAAAATTTTCAAAGATTTATATGTGATACTGGACAATAATGTTGCCTGGTTTTAGAATGCAGAGTGGCAGAATACTGGATTTCTAATACAAAAATCTGCTACTGATTAAACCT
This sequence comes from Oxyruncus cristatus, assembly GCA_013399855.1. Classification (NCBI taxonomy): domain Eukaryota; kingdom Metazoa; phylum Chordata; class Aves; order Passeriformes; family Cotingidae; genus Oxyruncus; species Oxyruncus cristatus. The sequence continues at coordinate 278,239 of VXAY01001465.1, read as the reverse complement.
ATGGTATTGGTGAAATTATTTTTCACATTTATGGAATTAAAAAAGTGATTATAGGAATCTTTTTTGGGTTTGCACAGCAAAGTTCTTCAGCAGACAGGCTACCAATTTGGGTTTTCTGAGAATCTGCTGGAAGCTTCCCCCGTGTCTGACTGAGCCAATGCCATGTTGAGCCAATGGCTTCAAGTTGGACCCATCATTGGCCAAAGCTGAGGTGGTGACACCTCTGTGATAACATATTTAAGAAGAAAAAAATTTTTGCACAGAGAAGTAATTGAGGCCAGAGAAGAGAGGAGTGAGAATATGTGAGAGCAACAGCTCTGCAGACACCAAGGTCACTAGCGGAGAATGACAGGGAGGAGGTGCTCCAAGTGCCAGAGTCGAGGTCCACCTGCTGCCCCTGGAGTACCCCACACTAGAGCAAGTGGATGCCCAAAAGAGGGCTGTGACCCCATGGGAAACCTGGGCTGGAGCAGGCTCCTGGCAGGATCTGTGGCCTCTGGAAAGAGGAGCCCACACTGGAGCAGGTTTGCTGTCAGGACTTGTGACCTCATGGGGGACTTGTCCTGGAGCAACCTGTTCCTGAAGAACTGCACTCCGTAGAAAGGACCCACATTGGAGCAGTTCATGAATTATAGCCTGTGGGAAGAACTTGTGGTAGAGATGTTCGAGGAGGACTGGCTCTTGTGGTAAGGACCCCATGCTGGAGCAAGGGAAGAACTCCTCTCCATTAGGGGGAAGAAGCAACAGAAACAACGTATGATAACTCCCATTCCCTGTTTGCCAAGTGTGCTGGGCAGGAGGAGGTAGAGAATTGGGTATAAAGTTAAGCCTAGGAAGGAAAGAGGGGTGAGGGGAAAGTGTTTTCAGGATTTGTTTTAGTTCTCACTGTCCTGCTCTGATTTTGATGCATAATAAATTCAACTAATTTTACCAAGCTGGGTCCATTCTGTCCATGATGGTAACTGGTGAGTGATCCCTCCCTGGCCTTATCTCAACCCATGAACCTTTTGTTATATTTCCTCCCCTGTCCTGTTGATGAGGGGAGTAACAGTGGCTTTGGTGAGCACCTGGAATCTACCAGAGGCGAAACTTCGCAGAATCCATGAAAGTGTTTGGATGACTACTTGTCTCTTAACTAGTTATTAGTGAATATCGATAAATGTTTAATGATTATGATATACCTTTTAACAAGGGTCTATTCTAAAAACTATTTTATTATTTAATACTATTCAAATTTGGTTATTTTATGTGTTGTGTTTGTGTATAAATACATATATCTAGAAAGATGAAAGACAAGGCATATTGAGACACGATTTGCTAATTTGTCATTTATACAGAGTATGACAGGGGAATGGAGCCCAGCTGAAGAGAACAGTGAAAACAAACCTCCTCCTAATAATAACATACTGGGCCATGTGCTTCGTAGACTGATGGAGTTGTTTTATCCTCCACAACCCAAATCTCCACCACGTGTACTTACTTCATTTCCTATCAAGGGATGTATTTTGGGAAAAGTTTTTAGTGGAAAAACTACCTGTGCAAAGTTTATTGAAAAAGGTAGAGGTTGTTTGTCTGGTTTTTTTGCCTGAAATTCTTTGAAACTTTTATTTGTGTTAAAATCTCACTCTTACAAGGGCAAATCCTTGCATTACTAATTCTTGAACCTCAGATACATCTGTATTTGGCATGGGTGGGTTGCATATCATTCCTTCATTACCTTCCAAAATAAGATTAGAAACACCGGACCCTGAAAGTAGTATTAATACAGTATTACTACTGCATTGCAAATTTGAAAGTGGCTTTGTAAACTTCGTTGGAGATAATTTGTTTTAAAAGATACTGGCAAGGTGGCTAGAGATTGTTGATACACACTCTGCAGTGGTTACAGAGAAGAAAGAGTGGAAACAATGTTTATTATACAATTAACTGCATGTAATAGTTTCTCTGTATGTAGGCTCAACTTAAACTGTAAAGTTATCTAATTTTTTTGTGTATTAGTTTGCAATATTCAGGTACTATCTGTTGATACTCTGGTTCAGGAGGCCATCCAGTCTTTTCTTAAAAATGAAATGAAAAGTAAACATGATATGATTCCACATGAAAAAGAGAGTTCTGGGGAACAAAATCAGGTAAACATTTTTCTTAGTTTTCATTTTGGCTCCAACAGGTAGATGAGAATGAAATATATAAGGTAGAAAGCGTGTTTCAATATTTTACTTTATTTCAAACTTAATTCTACATTATGACACGTAAGACTTCAAGAGTCAGCTTGAATTGACAGTCTTGTTTTTTTCTCTAATAGAACAGTCAAAAGGGCCTATCCAAGGTTTGTAAACCGATTTTAGTTTCTCCTTTGTGAAGAGACATTAATTAAAATGGTTAAATTAATTAAAAGGTGACACCTTTTCATAACTCTAGGTTATTGACCTCACTGCAAGCATTTTATATATGAAATACAAAAATATATTCCTCTGTATGTTGGTTAGAATTACACCTATTGTTCTGTATTTTCATGTTAAGTCTCAAATTCACAGAAGATATGGTATTTTCTGTGTCATTTCTGAATTAGCAAAACTGTATTTTTGATTTTGCTGCTGCTGAGCAGATAATTCATCCAATGACAAGGTTTCCTTCCTTTACGTTAAAAATACTTAATTCTACAGCGATTTCTTTGACTTTATTGCTCATTGAAAAATACTTCAAAAGCTAAAATATAAAAGAATCTCTGTAGAACTAATGAATTTATATGCTACCGTAGGAAACAATCAGTGGATTTATGGTAGTGAAAATCAATCAAACTAAGCTCAGAACCAGGACACTTTTTTTTATTTCTTGGCCTTCATAGCCTTTGTTTCTCAACCATGTTTCTTCTGGCATTTTGGTGAATGTAGTGATGGAAATCAGCTGAAGATTTCAATTAAACTGCACATTTTTTACAGTTAGAACTACTCTCTTCAACAGAAAAAGAAACCCTTTTAAATACAAATAACAAAAAAAAAAAATAAAGAGTATGTAATACAAAAAATAGAATCATACTCTTTTTTACAATGAACATTTTATGAACATACTATGAACATTCTAAGCATACACTGCACTCTTCCACAGCTGTCCGTACGTGCCCAGCTTGGCGCCGCATCGCAGAAATGGTTGAAGAAAGGAAAAAGTATTCCTGATGAACTACTAATTGACCTCCTGTTGGAAGCCATTAAGTATGAAATTGTATAAACACTTGTTTTTGTCTACTCTTGTTTGACAGAAAATTGTCTCAACTACCCTGATGTGCATTTAGCACTGAAGTTCCCGCATGAATATAATTTAAATTATATTACTGCCATTAGTACACTTCAGAGTTACAGAACGGATTTTACTATTTGTTACCTCAATACAAAAGTTAGTGAGAAAACAGTGAAATTATACTTCTAAAAAGAGCCCCTATAGAGTTTTTTATCAAGACAGCAAAAATAGTTTCATTTCTGATTTTTTTTCACTTTTCATTAGACTTGGTGTTATTTTTTCTGATTTACAGTTTAATAATATCTGTCATATTCTGTATTCATCAGGATATTTAATATACTGAATTGAGAATGTATATAAATTCTGTGTATAAATGTGTATAAATTCTTTAGTTTTTGTTATTATGCTATCAATTCACAGTATAATCCTCGTTCTTCATTTACTTTTAGCCAAATACCGCCAGAAAAGGGGTGGATTGTGGAAGGGTTTCCAATGACAATAAATCAAGCAAAGCTATTTGACAAAGCCTATACAGGGAATGATCCAGAAGAAAAAGATGTGATTTCTGGAAAGCTCTCACTTGCTATAGATCCAAGAGCCCCTAACAAGCCTCCTGTTATCTCACCTGCATTTGATGTTTCTGTATTATTGGATATTTCAGACACTGTGGTACTGCAACGTGCAGCTATCATGAAGTGTAAGTTTCCAACTACTATTAACGAAGTAAAATGACAAGCAAATATCTCTAAGTTGTAGTTACTAATGAAAAATAGCATTACTGCACAATTTCTCTACATCTCACAGTATCACTTTCATTAATTGTGCCTTGAATATTTTGAAATTATTTCAAATACTTCTGTTTGTTTCAGTCAAAGGCAGATCAGAAGTATTCAAGTGGATGTGTATATGCTTTTTTGAATTTGTACTGAACTCTCACTGGAGCTGAGATAGTACAGTGTTTGGTTTTATATATCACATAAAACAGCAGCTGGAAGAAACACAGGTTACAACAGATGCAGAAATATCCCTCAATATAGATAAATATCTAGAAATAGTATTTTTCTTCAGGAGACACATTTGGAAATGGTTGAAGGAAATTTTAAACGGAGGGATGTGCCAATAATTGTTCCCTGAGAGTGCCAGAATTAATTCCCTATTGATTACTGCCTTTGTCTTGTCTTCAGTTAATCAGTGAATGATCAGAAATTATCATTTTAGGCCAACCAAGTCAAAAACCTCAAAGGCTTCTTGAGAGTTGTTTCACTTTCAGACTACACATTTTAAATTGCCCTAACACACCTTGTTGAAACATAAGTTTTTTCATGAATATGTTTGGTATTATCCAAAATTATAGGAGATTCTTCTTCACTGTTTTCACTGCAGCACACAGATGGCATATAGCTTAAATTAAAGCACAATTTACATTTAACTTTTATGTAGACGTAGGAGTGAGGATGAGACAAAATCTTCAGTGCTCTTGCTAACCATGTAGTGAAGATAAATGTATAGACACTTGAAATTCTTGATAATTGTAAGGGCTTGTGTTGCCAAAACACTTGGAACACATGATAATGCATGATGTAATCTCAGAAATACAAACAGAATTTATTTCATATTATGTAGTGTGGTGATAGAATTAAAAGAACATAAATCAGATTTTTTAAAAAATGCCTTATTTCTAATGAATTGAAGGTTTCTGAAAATTTAGGAAAGACTCAGAGAGAGACAATACTTTGTCTTTTCATGCAGTGGAATATCTGCTTATTGCGGAAAGAAGTAGCTACTTCAGGGAAGATTCAGATGAGACTGGGAAAATACCCAGTAGAGTAGATAAGGCTGAAGTAGTCTGCCCACAGGAATGCTCCATCTCTTCAACTGGAGATGTCTATAACTGCAAAGCATTCATTAGGAAATGTTAGTGCTATAATTGGCTATGCATTTAAAAGAAAGAGGCAAGACAGTGTTTTCAGGTCCTTTACACCTTGATTTTGTATTTCTATGATGTGCTCTGACTTTTCCTTTCTTTTAGAAAGTTTGGTACCCAATTTTTAATCAAAGAAATGTAAGATTAAGGAACGCTGAAATTTTTCTTATAATAATTAACTTACTTTGGGGAAATAAACTGAATGATTGTCTTTTTTAGTGTATGCTCATATATGCTCTTTTCCACGCAGTAGACAAATCAAAGTCATCTCAAACTGAACAGGAGAACAACAATCAAAATTCAGATCCTGAAATCCTAGAAGAGAGGACTGCCTTGGACAAGAACCAGGTCCTACACAGGTAAGTTATATGAAGTACAAATAAGTTGCTCCAGATAGATGTTTAGGCATGTAACTAATCTGAATCTCATATGTGATCCATGACAATGCTGACATGCTTAATGTAGAGAATTTACTTAGGCATTTCTCTAATGTGGAGCCTAAAGGATATTTTTGTGGTTTGCACCATATAAATTATCCTAGAAAATTAGAATTCATGTGTTTTGATTTTCCGGGGTATTCTTCCAGGTAGAATTTAGTTTTCAGATATATACTGCATGAACTATATGTATACATATTTTTATTTATATGTATCTACATGTCACACATGATGTTAACTGCCTTTGAGTGAAACACATTTGAGTTAGAGATTTTCTAAAATGCTATTTTCCATTTCTACATTTATAAAAAGCACTTAGTTTTCCAATTTTAATTAAATCACGAGATGATTAACTTTACACAAAGAGCAAAATCAAGAACAACAAGTCTTGTTTCTAAATATTTGATAATACTAACTACTTCAGACTATTATTTGTTATTATTGGTTTAGTTGTGATGTAAGAAAGTAGGTTTAGCTTGTGACAAGAAAGAGTAAGAAATATATAAGACTAGTTAACAGAAGGATTTTGAAAATTTTCCTATGTTTAAAATGAAGGGTTTGTTATGGATGGAGTTGTTTTAGTATTAAATGAGATGGTTTGCTTTTTCTTTTGTTCACTAATTTTAGAAAATGTTTGATTTTCCACTTCTTAGATTTTAATTTCATACATTATTATGATTTTTGTAGAATTTCAGGCTTTCTAGACACATGGCCAAAATTAGAGAAATGGTTTTCAGTCTATCAAAATATTCTAGTGAGTGTAAATGCAGAGACAGAAGAAAGTCATGTGTGTGAAACCGTGATGGAAATTATAGTAGAAGAAATTATGAAAAAACAGAATAGAAGTAAGTTTTCATGTTCTTACTTTCTAGAATTCAGTAATAAAAGGCTTTTTTCTCTCTAATTAATAATTACTATATAACACTGTATGGCAACCTGCATTTTTGCTGCTCCTGGAAGACTTTGGAGCTGTGTGAGTTAGTGATACCGAACTTTTCTGTTGTGTTTTTACCTTTTCAGAGGATGTGGACCAATTTCACGTAAAAATTTAATTAAAGGATTAAATTTAGTCTTTCTTCCTGGATAAAAAATTACTGATAGCATTTTCATCCTATGAAAATGATATAATGGTATATAGCATAATGGTATAAGAAAGTCTAACTTGCCATTATCAACGTATATTCATTTAGCAGCAACAGCAGCATAAAAATATGGATACCTAGGAGTGGTTTTGGTATGAATTTTGGTACATCTTTACTCCTTTTCTCTTCTTAATCAAGCAGAAGGAAAGAATAATTTAAAAATAATAAAAAAAGGAAAAAAGGTGAAGTATCCAGGGGAACAAATACATCAAGTATGCCACTATTAGTAGACCTGTGAATAACCAGAGGTTTTTTTCATAGTTATTATGAGGAAGTCTTGACATGTGTCCTACCACCAAAAGAAAAAAAAAAAGTATTAACTGGAAAAGTACTCTTTACAGTAAAATTTTTTCCCACTACTCATGCATAAGGTTTCTAGATCATGAAAAATTCTTGGAAATACCACAGCTGATAGAAAATTGGACAGTGTTTTCAAAAAACTACCTAGTTGGAATTGGGTTTTTTTTACATGCTTAGTTTAGTTAATAGCCCTGCTGGCATTGGTTGCAAAATTCCTATTAATGCAAATGGAGTGAAGATTTTCCGGTTAGAATCCAGCTATTGTATAGAAGTACTGTTAAGGACTATTTATTCCCTATGGAGAAATAATCCCTGTGGACAATTAATAATGTTTAATTTCATATTTATGTTGACGGCTTCCAAGCTGTCCTTCACTATTAGGTTCATATAAGCAGGTTGGTGGAACATGAGTTACCTTTAGTGAATCCATGCTGACTACTCCTGATCACCTTCTTGTCTTCCATGTGGGTAGAGATGGCCTCCAGGATGAGGCACTCCATCACCTTTCCAGGGATTGAGGTGAGGCTGACTGACTGGTAGTTCCCTGGATCCTTCTTGCCCCTTTTGAAGACCACAGGGACATTTGCTTTCTCCCAGTCCTCACTCATCTCTCCTGATCTCCATGACCTTTCAAAGATGATCATGAGCAGCCTGGCTATGATGTCTGCCAGCTCTCTCAGCACTCATGGAGCATTCTGTCAGGGCTCGTGGACTTGTGGATGTCAAGTTTGTTTAAATGTTCTCTTACCCAATCCTCTTTGAGCATTGCTGATTTCATGAGTATATTTTCTGATTAACAACATCTAAGTAATGAAATAGTGAATCTGTTCCATTATTTTGAACTTGTCCGAGTAGCATAGGTGTCTAATTCAGTTTATTGATACTTAAAATACATTTGAAGGTACTAATTGTACATTCATATCAAGGGTCTACTCAAGAAATAGCACCAGCAGAAGAAAAGCCTTTACCAGTTACAGAAGTAAAGCCTTTACCAGATACAGAAGAAACACCTTTACCAGATACAGAAGAAGTGCCTTTACCAGTAACAGATCAAGATCTGCTCCCTCCCTCTCCTGAGACGCCACCACCACCAATAGAACCAGGATCAGATGAATGGATTTATGTAGATGAACCACTTCCCCGGGTATGCTAATTCAGGATTAAATGTCTTAAATATCAAAGTACATATTTTTTTTAGTATTCTATGTATGTTCTACCTAAACTTTTTACATCACTGCATGTTGTTTTCTTCAATATTTTTCAATGTATGTTATGCTAGTACTGCGTGATAAATAATATGTGAACAACCGTTCCTACTACAATACATGAAATAAGGGAACATACTTTAAAATTTTGACTTTTCTTTCTAAATTCTTTACAATTATGATGAAGAATACAGATGCCTGTATTCTTAATGATAATCCTTTTTACTGTTACGACGTATTAATACAGACTCACTGGATCAGTTTTCTGTCTCTGACAAGGGGCAGTTGTGAATCTCATACCAAGAGTAAGAATGGGGAGTGTGTGCACTAATCTTTTTCTTGGATATTTTTTCCTTTCCTGTTTTCTCCAAAGGCATCTTCCTAGATTCCAGTGATCTGAAATTTAGAGGTTTCCCGAAGTGGCTTTATATCTGCGTCTTACATTTAGTAGCTCTCCATAGACTTTTCTTTCATGATTATGTGTTTTAGTTGCTTTAGTTGCTTTTTTGAAGCAATTTGCTTTTTGTTCTCCATGGCATAGGCTGTATAATTATGTTAAATCAGAAAAAATATTTCTCTCTCTTTGCTCTAAACCATGTTTTTTGCTTGAATTGGATGATCCTAATTCATGTATTGTGAGATACAATGAATAATAATTCTATAATCACCCTCTGGAGGTATTTAAAATATGACTGGCATCTCTTATATGTTCATTTTGCTCAATATTGCTTTTCTTCTCCAATCCAGTTAAAATCTATTCTAGTTCTCCTGTAAATCTTTGGACATGGGAAGCTGAGACTGCATGCAGGTTTTTGGATGTAGATTTCAAGGGTGGACAATGAAACTTGAAATTGTGTTTAGTAGTTACTTTCCTAATATTTAACAGTTTTTCCTTCATGACTCCTTATGCTTGGTTTCCTCTGGCCATGGGCTTCATTTACATTTCATGCCATTCAGTCAGTGAAACGTCACTTTTGGAACACTGGACAGTCAGCTTAGATCTTTAGGAGCTCAAACTGGAATGACCAAGTTTTTATACTTCAGTATTCACTCAGTATCATCACTTAGTTTATGAGCATATCCAGAACCATACATACTGGAGTATTCTGCTGGAACCTACCACTCATTTTGAGACCTGCCCCTTTTTTCAAAGAAGTGCACAGGATAAAACTATATCTATAGTGTCTATAATCAGTTATAAATCAAAAGATATATATAGTGAAAAATAGTGTATGATTTAATGAAATAATTTTTTCATGTATTCACTCATGCTACAGATAAATGAGTTACCAAGAAATATATCATTTAATGTTGGTGTTTTTAAAAATTCACAGGAGATAATTGATTTTTTAGTACCTTACTGGGAAATGATAGAAAATGCATATATAAATACCATCAAAACTGTACTTAGATGCCTAAGGGATGAACAATACACAATGATTCATTACATAGCAGATATTAGGTGAGTAGAAATAGTATCTTATTACATTAATATTAGTGTATTTTATTTTTCATATGGCATTCTGTATGTCTTTTAACACCAAAATTATTTTTACCATAATTTACAGAAAAAATTTCCAAGATTATTTGAAACGCCCCGATCTTAAGCAGGAGTTTGTATCTCAGTGGCAAGCAGATTTTAATTCAATTTCTGATGACCTGCGAAATGATGAGGAAACAAAAGCTGAACTGCACCAAAGAGTTACTGTAAGTAAATGGCAAAAGTTACAGTATATCCTAGACTATTATTCATTGTATACAAGCTTGATATGACATTAATGATAGTATTTACTTCTTTTTCCTTCTTTACCCCTCCTCTTAAACTATTTAATTTCCTCTTGCGCATAAAGTGTTCTTCACAATTACATCTCTGTTTAGCCATAATTTTCTTATGTCTTGCTTTATTTTTTAGGTTACACTGTGGTATTCTGGTACACTGCTCTCTTTCTTCAAATTTTATGTTTTTCAGAGATTTTACAAGTTTGGACATTTCTATCACAATCTAACAAATCTTGGCAGTATTTGAGTTTTTCCATAAGTTATATATGGTAATAAATAATTTCTGAAACAGATTCATACAAAGTACAGAGAATTTCTTTGAAATGTTTTGATTCAGGTAAATGTTTGCTAGGTCATACATGTCCTGAGTGTTTTTCTTCACAAAAATCTGTGACAGTAAAGTTCCTGAGAAGTTCAGAGCCAGATTAACATAAACCAAAAGTACAACTATCTTTGAATTTATCAAATTCCAATTTCAGAACAGACATGATTTTTAGTTGAGTCGTATCAGGAAAAATGCTCCCAAAAAAGGGGAAAAAGAAAACTGACAACATTGCTAGTAAAAGGCAACATTTGTGGAATCGTGGATTAATTCACTGAGATGGAAAAAGCACTAGATGGACTTCCATTTTTATAGAATTATTTCAATAGAATGAATTATGGACTTTAAAATCATCATCCATATTCCTAATTTCTACTAAATGGAATTATAAAAAGACTGGAATCACTCTGTCCTACATTTTAGAAAGGTATAATTAAAATATTTGGACTGTTGCACATAACAGAAATCCACGTTTGACATTATCCAATTTAAATTCTGTTAAGAGGAGGTGGTACTCCTTATGATGCAGTGAGACTGAGGTACTGTGATAAGGCTAAGCAGTCTGGAGTGAATATATGATTTTCACGATTTCTTTCTTTGAATGACCCATTGTATTCCTTGTAGATCCCAAACCTGTGAGTGATTGTGAAGATGATACCTCCTCTGTGCTTTTAGGCCATGCCCATTGTACCTCTCTGAATGTAAGAATTCTGTCTTGAAAAAAAGAGGAAATGAAAGCAGTGATAATCTTTAGAATGTTTTTCCTCAAACTCCCAGACTGCTCAACTCTGTCATCTCAGCTGATCCCTTCCTAAAACACTGGAAAGGGCCAGCTGTAAAACCTGAAAACAAAATTTCTCTGATATCAACTGGAAAATGTAAAATCCCACCCCATCTTGTGTTGTATGAGAACTTCCTTAAAGGCCTAAAGCCCAAAGGGCAGCCAAGACTTTCTTTGGCATGCTGTTGTGGTTTAACCTCAGCCAGCATCTAAGCCCCATGCAGCCACTCACTCCCTCCCCCACCAGTGGGCCTGGGGAGAGAATCATAAAAGCTAGAAAATTTGTGGGCTGAGATAAAGACAGCTTAACAGGTAAAGCAAAAATCAAGCACCAAGCAAAGCAAAACAAGGAATTCATTCTCCACTCCAGTCCATGGATATGCAGAGACACCGCATCAGAGCAGGCTCCTGGCAGGAACTGTGGCCTGTAGAGAAAAGCCCAGGCAGAAGAAGGTGTTCTGGCAGGATATGGAGTCTGCATACTGGAGCAGTGCAATCCTGAAGGGCTGCACACATAGAAAGGACCCACACTGGAGCAACTGTTCAATTACTGAATTCTCTGGGGAGGACCCACACTGGAGAAATCCATGAAAGACTGTATCCCATGGGAGGAACCTCACTCTGGAGCAGGGAAAGAATTCGAAGAGGAAGAAGGGGCAAATGCAATGTATAATGAACTGATCACAACCACCAGTTCCCCATTTTCCCTCTGCTAGGTAGGAGGCAGGAGGTAGAAGGGTCAGGACTGAAGTTGAGCCTGGGAAAAAGAGTGGGCAGGGGAAAGGTGGTTTTAGTTTTGTATTATTTCTCACTATTCTGCTCTGTTATTAATTGGCATTAAATTAATTTTCCCAAATCAAGTCTGTTTTGCACATGATTATAAGAGGTGAGTGATCTCCCCATCATTATCTCAAAGCATGAACTTTTTCATCGTATTTTCTCCTCCGGTTCAGTGAGGAGTACTAATAGAGCAGTTCAGTGGACAACTGGCAGCCAGCCACCACTGCCAACAGATAAGTTGTATGCTTATATACTTTTTTATTCAGCAGCATATCTTTAGGTGTATATCCTACAATGTGGACAACCATGAATATCTGATTGCCTGCACCTTGAGTGCCTTCTGGCTATCACTGATGTGTTTGGGCTGTCTATTTGTCAGCTTTCCTGTGGCTTTTGTCCAACAGAGGACAAGTGGATTTGTCTGAAGTCTTTGGGCAGGGAGAGAGAAACACGATTTGACCTAATAGTCTGAGACCAAGACCCGGTGAATATGCAATCATCTCAACTGCAGCTAAGCTCCTCATGGCAAGGCTAGTAGTCTGCAACACCTTTTTTATCCCAAAACAGGTCAGGTGAGGCAGAACTGCTTGGAGCGCAACAGACAGGTCATCTTGTCCTACCTCAGCACTGCATTTACCAGCACTCTTACAACATAGTGGTTTGTTCACACTATTTCCATGCAGATATGGTAATAGGGAACAAGGGTTTTTCAAGGATGTTGTATGCTTAGTAGGTTTTCAGTGCTGTCAGTGAGCCACATAGTGCTGCTATTAGATGTAGACATTAGTTGAAGAGCCCTTAATTAAAAGAATGCTAGAGAAAAATGGCATGGAGGCAATCCAAATTGGAAAACCTCTTGATATTTGGTATACTTTTCTCAGAATTTTTCATATTGCACATCCCCTTAGAGTATTATTCTTAGTGTATTGGTTAGCAAACCGTCCAAGTACAAAGTTGTTGGTGCAGTTGGGAGCTTAGCTATTCATAGTCTCATGTTTATCTAGCTCAGGTAGATCATCTCTGGCTGAGGAAAAGCAAGGCAGCCTGCACGTTGAACTCAGGTCTTTGTATTCTCTCTGGTACATTTGTAAAGCTGCTTTCTGTCAGCTCTCTGTACACATGTGACTTGATCAGGCTTTGATATTTATAGCAATAAAGAAGAAGCCCCAAATGAGGTGCCTATACACAGCCAAAAAAAAAAAATTAATAATAAGTATATAAAATTAAGTTATTTAAGTTTTCTTTCACAGCTATTTATCATATTTGATTTTGTGTTTTAGGACCTAAGAGATCTTCTCTGGGATATCTGTGACAGCAGAAGGGAAGATGCAGAGCAGGAACGTATTGATATCATGAATAAAGACTGGTTACCAGATCATAGGGGGATTGCAATGAACCATTTCTTTTCACTTATGCAGGTATGGACCACTACAGAGTCTGCAATGGAAGGGGACAATGAATTAGATTTGGAGGACAGTAAGCCTGAGAGAAATTTCATATAGTTGCCTACAAATGTGTGAGGGAGAATTAGTTAAGCAAATCTTCATTTCTCTTCTGAATTTATCTAGAAAGCTGAGAGACAAAAAGTAGGAGACGTTCCGTACATTTGACTTTGGCAGGCAGAAAAGGTTATGAAAAATACCACTGTTGTTGTCCAACCCCCCTAAACTTTCAATCTCTATTACAGAGTGCTACTTTTTGCTATTCTATCACTCCAGTGAATCATTTGAGTTTTTTAACAGAAATGTTACAGATGTTTATCCTTCTGTAATCATATTGACATCTCCTTTTAATTTGTGAAGTACATAATTCACCTCTGCTGTAAACCTACTTGATGTTCCAGTATTTCCCGTATCTCAAAAGTATTTCAGTTGTAACTTCACCAATGTGGCTTGAAATTTTACCTGAAAAAAAACCCAAAAAGCAGTGTATGTTTTTGAGATTGAGATATCATTTGTTGCTCTTGCAAAAACCTGATCAAATATGACCTAGCTTTCAGATATCTACCTTTAAAGCTTTCAAGAGACTGTTCAGTTCCTGCAGTAAAGTAAGATTTTCCTGTTTCTTCTGTTCTAGGTACATAAACTTGGTTTAGAACTGGACTGGAATAGACTAGACTAGACAGGTTTTTCTGTAAACTGAAATGACAGTTCTGTGAAAGTTTTGTCACTTTAAAGAAGACAACAAAAACAATGCTTTAAACACATGCCTTGTGATTAGCTGAAAAAAAGCAGACCTAAGCAGTTTAGGTGTGCTTCATGCCTTTAATTCTCTGTGTGATTTTTATGTTTAATAAACAAGGGAACCACTCTCTTATCTCGTATTTTAAATATAAAGTTTGTGAAATAGTAGGTTGCTACAGTAAGAAAATTGTTAACTTCATTTTCAAAGAGTCTAAATAATGCCCTAAAGAAAGACTTAAGGCCACTGACTAAAGAGAGAGGCTGAAATATCAAATAACTCCTGACTAGCTGAACCACATTCATACTGTAATTAGAGTATTTATAGGCCTATTTAAAAAAGAAAAAGAGACAAATTAATGTTACAGAACTTAAATATTTTATTATTCTCCTTTTATAATAATGTATAACTTTGCAGTCTTAATTCTAACAGAATTTCATGGACAGATATGAGGCAATCCAGTGGAGATTCACTATGAATCTAATTTGATCTGTCTTGTGTTGATATGCAGTGTAACTCTTTAAAATTACAAACACATGTATTAACCATATATAAGCTTTTTTTTCATAAAAGAAAATTTAAAGGAAAACATTATTTCTTTCTTTACTTAGTGTATATTCCCCAAAATAAATGAATGATTAATCCTAAAATTACAGAACTAAAAATATAATAACTGTAACTTTATGTAATTACTTTTTTTTTTATAGAAGCAGCCAGAAATAGGCTTTTTTGATATTGAGCTCTCCATCTGTGGGTTTTTCTGTTAAGTTACATATATTCCCCAGGTGGCTCTGTAACTGTGTAAACATATAGATTTGTATAAATGCCATTCATCAGATTTCATTCCATCTTTCTGTGTACATGCAGTTATAGTAGAAGGTATTTCCTCTGTAACTTATGGATAAGTGCTGGTTTACACCACAAGGTTTTATCCTTTGTTTTGTGAATGTGGTTTTGTGCGTTTTCCCATGAATATTTAGTGCTGTTTTGTCAGTTAGAGACTAACACCATACTGTATCAATAAATCAAAACATGACAGATGTTAAATGTTTCTTGAATCTTACTTGATTTCTTCTGAGATGATTCACACAAAAACATCTTCATGACACTTAGGTGTGTAAAGTCTGTTGATTTCTTTGGTCCAGAAATAACTTGCAAAATTTTCTTCATCCATAGTCCTCTTTATTTTATGTTATTAAGGATTTTATTTCCTTTGAAAAAGAAGATCCGTGCAATATGCTAGCACTAGTATACTTGCTACTATAGAAATATATATACGTCAAAATATATTGTGATTAAAGGTAATATATTGAACATTAGGCACATGGTGTGACTCTCGGGGGTGGTCCTGTGCAGGGCTATGAGCTGGATTTGATGATTCTTGTGGGTCATTTCCAGCTCAGCATATTCTGTGATACTGTGATTATTTATTGTGATGATTTTTCCTATTTTTCCTATTCTAACAACTAGGATTCTTATTACTCCTTAGAAATGACAGAGTGAATACATTATAGATGCAAGTAGAAGTATGCATTGAGTACTCTATAAATGGTTATGCTTCTTGCTCTCCTTCAAACTCTTGGGATTTAGAATTGTTTTTGTTTACATATATTTTTAAAAGTAAGAGAAGTTTGTTCTGTCCTTTCTTCTCAAGGTTGAAGTGGATCGTTTCCAAGATACAAAGAGAATTCTTCATGACTACTATAGGTCAATGGAAGGAAAAATCCCAACAGAAGACAGTAAAGATTTTACCAGAATCCCATTGTTAGATATTTTTGATGTAGAGCAGAAGGAAGATGTAGAGAAGGAAGATGCAGAGCAGAAGGAAGATGTAGAGCAGAAGGAAGATGCAGAGCAGAAGGAAGATGTAGAGCAGAAGGAAGATGAAGACAAATTAAGAAGGTAGAAATGCATTATTAAATTATACAAATATGAACAAATACAGTGCACTGATAGCTTTGTGGGTTTATGTGGAAATAAATGTGTGTATACTTAGAAGGATGGGGAAACAAAAGTTTTTAACCAGGGATTATAGTCAAATGATGAATCTTAAATCATCTTATAGGTTACGTGTGCCCCTGATTTTTTTAGTGATTTACCTGTATCATTTTCACTAATGCATCCCTGAACTGTAAAACATTATAAAAGCTTCCTTAGGAGGAAATCTACTGTAGAAATGTTTCCTGTGTCCCTCTATGTTGTTGATCATTTCCCGCACAATCCTCACATAAAGAAGTTAAAATACTACTGTGGAACATTAGCAGTTTAAAATTTGCAGCAATTAGCATAATTAAATGCGTTATGTAATGATAAATGTAAATCAAAGCAACCTACAAAGGTGCACAGAACTGAATGCCATATTAAAAGGTAAGGGATGCCATCAGATAATTTCACAACATAAAAAATGCCATCAATATTAACACCTGCTTTTTAACTTACAGTGCATTTAGAAATTGTCTTAGTATTGAAACTCTGCTTCTCACCCATGTGGAATTCAACAGCAAATCACATAGTCATTTGATGTAGTTTTATCCATCTGTTCTTATTCCTTAGCTATTAATAGTTAAACTGGACAGTTTTCTTCTCATACATACTCTTCATCACTTTTGGTCATTTCCTCTTGCTATTGCAAATTTTGAAAATAGCATTCTAATTTTTTCAGCATATTCTCTGATACAGTTATTAACACTTTTTACAAAGGGGTGTGTTATTATTGTTTATATTTTATTTTTTAGGATTCCTCTAGTTTCTTGGAAACTGCTTTCACCAGAAATTAATACTGAGACAGAAAACAATGGAACTCTGCAGGCAAGTTCTAATGTTGAGAATTCTGAAAATGGAGTGGCTGCTTGCGGGAATGATGAAAGGCTTATTATTTATACATGGCAAAAAGCAGTAACAGCAGTATCAAATATGGTAAGGAATGTTTTATTTACTTAAACATTTCTGGATCATACATTCAAAGCCTTCCATTCAGCAGGCAGCCTAAACACATCATCTTTGCACTGTGTATCTCAATTTCATGCCTCTTGCTCCACTACTGATATTTCCATTGAACATTTTTGTAGTTCTATGAGGAAAATGTTGGAATCTGTGTAGTATCAGCATCTGTATTTATAACTGACCCTTTTATTCCATTACTGAGAGAAATACTTTGAATGTTGCCTCTGTATATCTTTCTCTTCCATGATAAACTCTCCTCTTCTCCCTCTGTAGAAGTGTGAGAAGATGGAGAATTTTAATCCAGTGATGGAGTGTTTGCTTAAACCTCTCACAGCTTGAAAAGCTATAGTTACATTCTTTTTTCTATATAGCTAAAAGTAAATTAGGTGAGCTTTTAAAATAGTTGGTTACTAGGTTTGATTTTTTCTTTTCTCTTTGATCATTTAAAAATAAATTAATTTCTGTACCCTTGCCATGTAACTTTTAGGCTTGCTTCCTATAATGTTGATTCTTGCATTTCTCACAATTTCCTTGAGCAAAGGGAATGATTACAAGAATTAAATCCACTCTGTCTCTGTCTTGCATTTTTGTTGTAGAGTTATATTTTTGATAAATAATCAAAGTTTAATGAATTAGTTAAACTATCTCCTTTATTTATGTGTCTACTTATCATCAAGTACTTTCAGCAAATATAGGCAATTTGAAACAGCAGTTGGACAGAGTGGATCCTGTGTACTGTACTGTGTTTCTGTGGTGTCAAGGTAACAGCTGAAATAGAGTTTAGAGAAATGGAGGAAGAAGGAGAACGTCAGCAGCAAAAACTGAAAGAAGATCCGAAACGGTCAGGCAAAGCTGCTGGGAAAGACGCCAGAAAGCCTTCTGCCAAATCACCTACTAAAAAGAAAGGTATTTGAAGTACAGGCTTTGTTTCAGCAGGACTTGAAATTACTGAAATGTAAATATGTGAATTCTACAGAAATGAGTAAGCCAAGATATTTAATTTGGATTTAATTTCTCTTTTAAAATGCCAAATGTCACATGTCAATATAAAAAGCTGGTAGTGATAAAAAAGGTCAGAGGCTTTTGAATGGTAATTGCATTTATTTAAAGTTATATGTAGGAATAAATATTCTAAATAGCATGTAGAAAGTAAGTATTTTTTTCTCCATGTTCTGTTTTGGAATGGAATGGAATAGTTAGAACTAGTTTATCAAATTAAATGAAATTCTATTAAATTCTGCTTACTTGCAAGCTATGAGTCAAAATATTTCAAATATTAATATTAAGGGAATTTCCCTGTCTGGCCATCCAGGAGCCTCTCTGGCAGTCACACGCTGCACCACCTGAGCTGGGACTGAGGCCCCTCCAGAACAGATGGCCTTAGTGAATGGACAGGTCCCCAGTTGATTCCCCACACAGCCCACACTCACACAGTCAGACCAGGTTTCCTTTCAGGCTCCATCCCAGGTTTCCCACGGCAGAGTCTCAGATGTCTGGATCCTTAAAAATAATTTAATCATGGCACAACAACAGGATAACAGCTTGAACTGGTGCCTTCAAGTATGGACCCTGAACGAAGGAAACCCTGGCCTCTTATATCCTCACAGTCTAAGTTCCCAAAAGTTTGGGGTCATTGTCTCCTGCTGTGTCTCCGAGTGTCCAGTCCCCTGGCTGAGCCACAGGGCCCCGGGCCCTTTGTTCTGCAAAGGGTTGGTGCCAATTCATGGCCTCTTGTCTCAGACTCGCACCACCCAGAACTCAGCCTGCAGCTCCCAAAGCCAGCTGCACTGACTGCATTCCTCAACAATTAATAATAGTACTAGAACGGAATGGGTTAATTATCCAGTATCTTAAGATATACTGAAATTAGTTTAGCATTAGTAGCATGGATCAATCAGTGTCTGTAATTTTTTATGTGTAACTGCCATGTGGTGTAAATAAAGAACATAGAATCTAATATTATCTACAGTCTTGAAAACAAGCAACTCCTATTGACGGAGATCTTGCATGTAGGCCTGGTAAGAAACTGTCCTAATTTATTTGCAAAAGAGGAACAGGCAGTCTGCTGGAAGGCACTGTGGTATATAAGGCTGTTTATACATTTTGTCATAACTACTTCCTTGTGCAGGTAGTGGTTTATGTAACTTCCCCCTTTTTTTTTTTTTTTTTCTGCAAAATGTCCTAACTTCAGCAGGAAACAAGGCTAGTAGCCTGAATCTTTTATCTTTTGTGAAGACATTCTACACATCAAGAGAGGGGCTCATGCCCTGCAGTGTGAGGGTAACCTGAAATTCAGGTACTCTGTTTCCAAGTGAGAAAGCTATAACTGCAGAGTTACTGTGCATAAAGCAGGTGGCTTTTTTTTCTTTGACAGACATTTAATTTACACTCCCTCTGGTTGATTCTTCCCCTAGTAGATCGAACAAGCAGAGCCCTGCAAATACTTACCGAACTGTGAGCCCCAGCAAGCCTAAGGCTTAGTTTGGCATTTAGTCCAGCCAGGAGAGTAAAAGATTTTCAGACTTCTAGAAAAGTTTTGTGAGAAAAAAATCAGCAGTTGTCACCTGTTGTATGCTAAGTGGCTAGGCTGGAGTTTGTGGATTATTTCGTGGAACTAAATGTTTGTTCCTACTTGGTATTAGACAGCTTACCTGAAATCACAAAACCATAAAGTGATAGAACTGCAACGAGAACTTGGCTGTGCGTTCCTCCCGGTAGAAGAGGAAGTGTCAACTGATGATTTGTAACTGAAGTATCAACTTTGATTTAATGTCAAATACAATGTTACTGTAGTGTTTCTGTCACTCAAGAATTCTCTGGGATAGAGCTGTGGGCTGGTAACTGAATGATACAACTTACCACATGTAGTTTTGTGCTTTGTAAACCTTATGTATCAAGCACATGTAATTTTTTTTTTTTTTCTGTAACATCTCCATCTGCTCTTCTACCAGGATAAAGCAATTACAAATATTTTAATATTTTTGAGTAATAGCCAAAGAGACATGGCTATAGAATCTCTTAAAACCTTATAAAATACCTCTACAGTATGTGTTCAGAGATAAATAAGTTAAAACAAGCTGGTAGTGCAGGTAACAGAATGGTTTGGAAATTCATAAAGAAGCAAGAGTTATTCTAAAGATGTTTATTTATGTGCTGGTTGTGATGAATTGGTATATATTAGGGTCAAACAGGACATTCTGACCATCTAGCATCAAAACAGAGGCACACCTATGCAGTCATGATTTTCCTTTCAGAAATACATTTTAGGATGTCCTTTAACCAATTTTAATACATTTGTATATGCTGGGGTATTTTTATGGAGTGTTAATCTTAGCATGACTTGCAGATGTAAATCACATTTGATAGCTGAGCACCCACTTGTGTATTCCCATAAATGGTCCAATCAAGTAAGGTGGAAAGTGTAATTTTTCTTTAAAAAAAATATGCTAATGAGTGCTTGTTCATTGATACACAAATTTACTAGGGAAGTCCAAAGACTGAAAGGCCTGTTTTTCCTGCAGGATCACGGAAGAAAGTCAGTATAATTCCTATAGACCCAGAAGAATTAAGGAAACAAGAACTGGCACTTAAAATAAAACAAGAATATCTGAGTGCCTTGAAACATGAGGGTATGTTACTATTTGGTTATTTATATTGGGAAGTGATTGTTATTCCTAATTTAGGTAGTGTAATAGTCAAAACTAGCCAGAAATACTTGAGAAAATGGACAGATAAAAAAGAAAATAGAAGGGAGAGAGTAGTGTCTGGATTTTTTTAGGGTAGTAATTGTCAGTGATTTTGTGATAAATATATTTACAGTAGAAATGTGATTTTCATTCTTTTTGTTCTCTGTTTCATTTCATCTAATTTAATTTGGCATGACTAAGCAAATATTTGTCATGAGAGAAAAGGCCTAGCATAGGTGGTTAACCACTTTTCAGTATTCAGATGAATTCAGTATTTGAAATATTTTGATATGGGAAAGAATTTTTGGCAATTGCATATTTCCTTGATATTATTCTCTGATTCCCTCTTCTTCAAGCCACATGGGATTCAAGCAGCAGGACACGTATTTTCTATATTCTTCCAAGCTCCTTTACAGACAGACTCTTCCAAAAACTACATATTTTTCAGTTATTCTGTCTCTTTGTCTGTCTTATCCAATTACTTCCAAGCCAATTCAGCCAAAAGTAGATGTCTGAAAAAAGTCCTAGATTGAAAGAGGTTTTAAATTTTTTTTTGAGATGGGTTTAGACTAAAGAAAAATACGTCTTTATTACTAAAGGAAAGATAGAGCCTAGCTGTTACAGATTTTATCTGGCAGCAGTTGGCAAGCCCATCACCATACGTGTTACCTCTTTGATGGGCTAACTATTGCATAGTATTTTATTATGAAAGGTAGAGGACAAACAGCAGTTAGTGAACAAAACACAAATCCATAAGGCTTCCAATCAGATCAAGTGCTTGTACACCTACCACTTTCTACATGTTTCAATACAAAAGCAGTCTAAGAATTAATATTCTAAGGTTTTGGAGTAATGAGGAGAAGAATAGTAATAACTTCGAAGATCCCAGTAGCATGAGGATGAATGTTATTCATTAACATGTTTTATTTTCTTTACTTTGCTTTATTTTCATCCTATATTTAAAAATATCCAAGAACCTAAGGAATGCTAAACGTGTTGAGCTATATTTTCTATTGTACAGGAACGTAGTTGGTATTTGAGAATCATAATCCAGCTTTGATAACTTGTTCTTTTGCTTATACAGCTACACTGAGTCTAGCAAAGTCACTAGTGGATAGTTGCTAAGTTTTTAACGTTGATTTCATATTTAATTTCTCTGTTGCATCAATGTACCTTCCCTTATACTCTGTTACTGTTAAGAAAGCAGCTTTGTTGGTGGACTGTGCAGTGTGTACTTCTGAAAATACAGGGAGACAGAATGCACTGACCTCCATAACTACTGATAGCAGCTTCACAAAGAATGTGCAGAGAAGTCACAATTAAGGCAGCCTTAAACTGTAGTACAGAAATATGACTAGACAGGCACAAAGTATCCTCTGAGGTACTTTCAGCTTAGAACCTTTACTTTTTCCCATCAATTAAAAAACACTTTGTGAGACCCAAATGTTTAAAATGTTTATTATGCTGTGACTGCAATATCACATTTAAAGAACAATGCCTTATTTTTTGTTTTTTGCAGTCTATCTTTCTACAGTGATTGCCTGAAGAAAGTTTCATCCCCAAGCCTAATTATTTTTTAAAATTAATAGAATATGCAATAAATACAGTTATATAGATAATGTGACAGTCTTTAAAGTCACTGTACCAATTACTACAAATATTATTTCTTTAAAAGATTCTGTCGTACGGAGGGTTAAATATGAAGAAAAACCAAGCTGAATACTGAATTTTCCTTCTGCTGGTCCTCCTTTCTTATTCTTCTTTTTTAAGGCTTTCTGCCAGTTCCACGTACCTTTCAATATATTGCCTTAGCTGTCTTTTCATGCAGTTGGCATCCTGTTCTTCAAATCATACAAAGTCATGTTTGGGTAGGAAGGGACGTTGTAAAGCTCACCCAGTCCACCCATGTGTCATCAGCTAGATCAGCTTGCTCAGAGCCCTGTCCAACCTGACCTTGAATGTTGTAAGGGATGGGGCACCACCCTGAGCAATGTCTTCTAGTGTTTTACAGTAACCGGTTCTCTCGCACTAAAGAATTTCTTCCTTATTTCAAGTCTGAATCTACTCTCTTTTACCTTAAAATCATCACCACTTGTCTGTTCGCACAGGCTCTACTAAAAAGTCTGTCCCCATCTTTCTAATAAGGCCCCTTTAGATACTGGAAGGTGCTATAAGGTGCCACAGGAGCCAGCAGACCATATTAAACCATATTATCATTAAATTCTCAATGTTTTTAAAATTTTCATGTAGATAGTCTATGCATAATTTTGGTAGAGGTGAATTATTTTCTTAGTGCTCACTAACCAACATCTCTTCTAATGCAACCTGAGTTTGAAAATATAAAATGGTAATATGTGGGAAGCATGGGGCAGAACAAATGAAGTTAATTTTAAAGGGGTGGAGATTAGAAAAGCAAACTTTTATTGTGATTAACATACATAATGATTTAGCTGTGTTTTCTGTAAAATTTATCCGTGACAGAGTACTCACACTTCTATCATTGAGATTTTAGGTCTGTTGCTGTATTAATTTTGTTCAATGTCCCTGTTTACTTTAACATTCCCTGCACCACTGTGTTAGTTTTATCAAACTATTTCTTGCCTCATGAATTCTGATGAGTATAGAATACACACTTTTGTAAAATACAGGATGCAGTGAGGTGATTCTGAGAAAATACTTGTTCAGGAATATGAGAAATTAAGTGTTTTACTGCCTAAAAAGAGGCAATCACACTAAATTTTAGGTGCTTAAGACTGAGAATTTCCTGAAATTTTATAAATATTATTCATTATGACATTACAATTTAAACAGAGGCAGCCACAAAATCTCGACTAGAACTTATAAAAGAAAAAGCTTTAGCATTTCTTGAAGACCTAAAAATGAAAGCAGAAGAGGCTTACAGAGATATGGAAAAATGGCTTGGTTCCACCTTCCTGGCAGAAATGGCCAGGTAATGTATATCAATTTTAAACAATTTTTTTTTTTAACCTATACTGTAGTAGTAAATGTAGTTGTTTGTATAAGGAGAAATAATTTGGGGAAAAAAATTAAAAATAATAACTTTATTTCATGAGCTGAAATTTCATTTTATCTTTGATACCTGAATGGTAATAACTCATTTCCTAGAAGGTTCTACTGATAGCTGTAAAGGTAATGATCAGTTCTGCTATTTTTCTGTTGTATATTTCTAGTCTGTTTACTGGACTACAGCTTTGGCAGATTTACAAGCAGACAACCAGCTATTCCATTTAGTAGAAGGCTTTGTATCATTTCAATAGCTTTTGTCACTTTGGAATGTGAGATCATTTTCTTTCCTGTGCTTTACACATGCTGGAAAATTCCACCTACTGTTATTACCACTTTCTGTAGCATTTCTCAAAATTATTTCAAGGACCATTTAAAAAAGTTCTCCTTCGCAATTTTTCTGTCCTAGTAACTGAAATGTATTTGGGACCACTATATGACACTTAGACCATCTGGTATATCATGTGTTCATATCAAGAATCTCTTACTCTCCAAAGGGGTCACTTTGCCCTTTGTAAAATGTTTCTGCCCTGTACTAACTTTTAAATCGTACCTGGGACAGTGATATTTGATCCATCTCAGGGCATGCCCAAGAAGAAAGACATGAATGTAGGATGTGAAGGCTTTAACAGGCAGTAGCTCAAAGAGGCAAAGCCTCTGCCTTCCAGCCAGTTTTATTGGCTCTCCTGACAATAAGAACTGCCAAAGATGTGGCATTTACAGAACATCATATCCTTTGCCCTGACACTCCAAGCCGAACCTATATCTAGTTGAATGTTAAAGACAGCTAATGTCTTTCCCTGCATAAATTGTATTCATTATACTTGAAACAGGAGTTCATATGCCTCTCCACAGTGCTGCCCTGGGAAGTGTTTTCTTATTTTCCCATCCTGTCTCTTCTGTGTCCTAGATCTGACTTTATATAAATTTCTTACCATAGTCAAAAGATGTCTTGCTGCCAGAGGAGGAGTAGACTTCATAATGATTTTGCTCATTACAGAATTTGCACAGGGGATTTGTAATTCTTACTTCAGGAAGGCTTTAAAAGCGTAAACACATTAAAATTTAAAGCTGTGTTATTAACATTGTGTATTAAAAGTACTCATGTTTTTCTTCATTCGCACTTCTACAGTGTTGAAAAGCTGGTTGAGGCTGCACGATATCATGTTGAGAGTTCTAGCAAAATCCAATATGAAATGACTTTAGAAGAAACAGATTTCTTCATCAATGGTGATGTAAAAATGTTTCCTGACCCTGTTCCTGATCCTGTTCCTGCACCACAAGTTTCGCGCATAAAAACCTCTGGAAGTACTCTGACTATTTCACAACTCACAAAGCTTCATAAGCAGTTTCTACAGGTGGCACCTAAAGGTAGGAAATTTTTTTCCTTTTAACTTCTGAAGGACTGTTAGTTACTTACAATCTGGAGGAACTGTCTGGGAGCTACTAAACATTAGTATGACTAAACATATTGGTAAAGATCATGCTAGAGTTAAAGATCCTGCTACATAGGAAAGTTTTAGTGCAGAATATTGAAAATGTGAAATACCACACCACCTGAAAGCCTCTAATGGCTTTGTTGTGGGCTTTGTATCCACAGGACCACATATTTAATATTCCTCTAACAACTGTCTCTGTAATATGTTTTTAGAGGGGTATGTTTCGTGCTTGCTAAAGATTCAAGTCTGTAACTTGTTTACTAAATGGGAGCTCAGTGAACACTGAGGCTGTATTATTTTAAAACACAATTTTAAAGAAATAAGTATTTTCGTGAAACTATTATTTAAGGTCTATTATAACTATTAACAATTATATTTTTCCAGTCAATGTGTGCCTGTTGTTTTGGATGTTAACTCAGATAATGTAATTTGTTAACTCAGATACGTAATTTTTCTTTTCCTTTGAATATGCATTTATTGTATGTATACTTGCTAATTATGGGAACCTTAGGCTTAGGATGCTTGAAAAGACTTACTTGCAAAACTTCGTACGACTGTACGAATGTTACAAAATAATTTGGGTAAAGTAGTTTTTAAATTGAGATGGAAAGTGGTTACATATTTGCAAAGTGTTTCATTACTGCCAGTGTTCCATATTATAATTTTAGTATGATTGCCCTTAAGATTGTGAAATACAATGTGTAAACAACCACTTGCAATTTTAAGTCTAACTCTTCCAATGTAATACGGCCACAAAGGCACTATGATGTTGAATTTAATTCTTTATGCAGAAATGCTTTTATGCATATTTATAGAGCAATTCCAATTTCCTTTTGCATATGAAACCATTTTAGGCAGAAAGATGTTTACAATTTTCCCTTAGAGAGATGCGTATCATTTCATCTATAGAGGAGGAGTGTGGATGTGTGTGTAAGCATTTCAAAATCTTCTGTAGAGACTAATTTTGCAGATAGTATTGCATACATTATGACACATGAAACTAAAAATCTGTATGTTTGTAATCATTAGGTAATGCCAGACAGGTGGAACACAGATACCAGTATGACTGGTCCTTTCACTTAAAAAGGGGGTTTTTTGTATTCAAGTCACTCATTCTTTAAGATATTCATAACTAAAAAATTTTGTCTGTTACAAACTTCAAGACAGAACAATTACTTTGCTTGTATACTTGTAATAGTTAGCAAGAAAACAATTGAAATCTGTCATTTTGGTAATATTATATTCACTAAAATGACCCAACATGACTTGCATGGTACCCAAGAAACAGAATATCTTGACTCAGTAGTCATGAGACAGTAAATAAATAATGGGGCATGTTCTCTGGGAGGGAATTATTGTTTAAAATAAGGTCCCAAAAACATGCTTTCTTCTGCTGTCTGGTGACTGTTAAGTCAAGATATTTACCTTTTTTGGATAGATGAATTAGGATGAAAATCACAAGCTGTGCAAGTCGTCTGTAAAATACTTCTTTCCATTCTATTTCTTATTTTAAGACAGCATAAATCATGTCCTACATTTCCTAAGGCCACCACTCCCCTTCATTATAAACTCCTTTCTCTCCTAAAACATCAGAAAAATTTTTCATATCCTTCTGTCTCCCCTTGTTCAATAGAATGCTCAACAGAAAATACATGCCTCCTTAGTAGTTAGTCTCTCACTGAAGAAAAGAGGGGAAAATACTAAAGCACACAGCACACTGGCAGCGAAATTGTTGACTGGCAGCTCTAAAGCAGATACAAAAAAGTAACAAAAAAATCCAGGCCTTGGAGAACCTCTAAACTGATCTAGATTTGCTGCCAAACGTCTTATTTTTTCTTATTCTCACCCCCCCCGAGCAGATCTCTCAGCATTTAATGGAAGTCCACACAAACAAGCACTTGAGGCATAGGCTATTACACAACTCTAAATAGAATAAACCTGCCAATCTCCTTGTAGTATGTGAATAGCAAAACTCCTTAAGTGGTTCTCAGAATTGAATATTAGGCTTTTCTAAAGCGTTAAGGAGATTACATGAAGCAGATTTTTACTTAGAAAGCAAGCAAATAAAGAGTAACAAAGAAGGGGTGATTATGTTGGAAGTGAACATGTAAACAAGGTTCCTTACTGGATATTTGGTAAATGTCAAAAGGAAGTCTTTTCAAGCTATGTTTAAAAAAATCGCTAAAACTTAAAAGAATTTTGATATTCACAGAAGAATTCTTATAAAAATTGTAAACAGTTTTGTGTTTCCTAGGAATTTAAAGTTTTAAAGAGCTGCCGATTCATCACAGACAACTTTGTACTATCCTGCACACTTGGTTCTCCATGGAAGCACATTACTCTCCATTCTAAGCACCAATGGACCAAAAAAACAGCTTATGCTGGACCTTCCTACCTACTGACAGTCTCTCATTTGATAAGGAAATACTTAATTTATTTTTTTTTTGCTATTCCACATGCCATTACCCAAACTCAATATGGCTCTGCAATAATTGATAATTTCACTAACTCTTTTGATCAAGTTGTTGACCGTCCTCTAATATATTATCTCAGGAGGGCTTTTTTTATAGGAAAAACTGTGGCATGTGGAGCTACTAACACTTTTTTTTATTTTCTCTTCTGCAGTCTCTTTGGATGTGTGATCTTCTTGTCAACAAAATTAAACTAACTATCAATTAAATCTCATCCCCTTTGATTCCCTTCAGCACTATGTTCTTCCTATGACCACATCTCTTGTCATTGCAATTAGCACACATATGGAATGTCTTAGTTCTCATCTAAAGGTGCTTCAGAAAATGCAATTTGGGTATGGCTTTGCATTACCAAGCAGATCAAATTGGATTCTATCCCAGATTATGTTCTCCATCTTATGACTGAATCACACAAGGGAATTTTAAATTTTATTATTTTTTTCATAGTCATGAACTTTATGAACCATCCGAATTTAATTATAGAAGCCTTTATTCATCAGAAATAAACTTCAGTCATGTTTAAAAAATTTCTATATCAAATAACAAAAAAAAAAGTTTAAAATATTTATAAAATTATTACGTAGTCTGCTAAAAAGTGAACATAGAGGACAGCCTATAACCAAATTGTATTCCTATTTCTTTTCAAATTGTAGACTTGTCAATTGAATTTTACTGTTTTGCTAGATTTGGAACAGATATATTAAAGTGTTCAGCTGAATTTGTTACCTTTTTAATAGAATATTTTTTTGAATCAGAATTTTATGCTGGCCGTGGATAATGTCTATAGATTATGATTTCTCTTCCCAAGCACTCTAGAAGCAATTCAAGATCTTACATTAGTAATCACCATGACCTGACTTTGATGTATATAGGAATTAAATTTCTTATGTGAGCTTAGAAATAGGTTCATCATCTGTAACTTACATTTTTTCAAGACTATTTATTTTCAGTGTGCTTTTTTAAAACTTAAAAATAAAAAAATGGTTAAGTTTGTAGACAGAGGAATTATCTTTTACTAGATGAAAACTTGGTAATTCTACTGAAAGTTCCTTTTACAGCTGCTGTTATATCTCTTACTATATCATGTAGGTTACTTAATTACAGAAATTTGCGACTGTTTGCCTATGATGTTTGTAAATCTGTGAATCTGTTTACTTGTATGGAACATATTTAGCGTGGTTGTATATGTTTCTGTGCATTTGAATGTGTATATATCCAATTTTAAGATTTCAGTCAGCACAACAGACGACCTCACCTCATTGCATCTGTGCAACAACAGAAATATCTTACTCTCTGTGATTCTAAATTTAAAATCCCAATTCTTGCTATTTAATGAAGATTGGACATATAGCAGAAACAGTAATAATTAGAAAATAAATGATGTAAATATTTACAGTGAAATTTGCCTTCAAGGAGTGATGGGTCTTTCAATAACTTGGATGGAAAGAATAATATATTTGAAATGCCTGTCTTTCTCATCTAAGGGTGGAAGTATCCCATATTATTACCTTTTAGAGTACTAAAGTTAGATAAATATAATTCATCCTCAGGATTTATTTCACTCATGCTACAGAGTCTGGTGCATAACTTGCATGGATCATTATCCAAACCTCTTGAAATTACTATGGAAATATTTTTCTCAGTGAAAATGGAGGGGAATATAAATCTGTTCAAATGTTCTGGTAAAGTTTTCTGAAAAGGGAATAATGTTAACATAATTCTCATCTCTAGTATAGGTTTACCTGTGTAAATTTATAATCTGAATCTTTAATAGAGATTTACTACTTCCTCAGTTTAGGGAAATATTTTCTTACAGGGCCTATATGAAAATATTCTGCTGATTGGTATGTTATTAAAAAAACCTCTTTTGTGTATCTGTGCCTTACAACTGAGGCATGGTGACTGCTCTTTAGTTAAATGTCACAGTCCTGGTTCACATGGTGCAAATCTAGTGTACACCTGCACTACTGTCATTCTTAATGTTCCTTTTTGGATGTTTAATTTTTCTGTCTTCAATTTCATTTGTGGTCATACTCTAAATTTCTTCACTAATTACTTTTTGCATTTGTTTATGATGTTCCTGCACTGCTTTTTGAAACATATAAAGGCTTTCTAATGCTACCTTGTGTATCAGAGGATGATGCTACCTTTTAAAAAGCTTTTAATGAAAAAACTTTACCTTGTGTAGCTTTTCCTACTTCTTGATTTCATTGATGACAAACTTTATATGAAAAAGAGGCTTTTTCATAAGTAGTACGGGCTGGCTTCCTTTTGTATCCTATGTTCTTTCCAAAGTACTACTGCAACAAATCCCACCTTTTCCTATGTTGCCAGTTTCTGCATGGAAATTGAAAAATATTGGTAACATTGAAGGTCTGTCTTATAGAGAATATTATCCCTGACAGTGGATCACAGGTCTATTAAGACCCTTATTTTTCTAAGCACCAGGAAATTTCTACAGGTGCCCATACCCCTCAAGAATCAGTAGGCACTATAAAGATGTTACAATGATTTTGTCCTTTCCACCCTTTTATTTCTGAAGTTGCAGATCCATTAATCCATCTCGCCACCTCTTTTTCACCTACTCTTGTGGTTTTGTGGCTGCCTACTGGTAGGGAAGATTTTAAATCTTTGCTTTATGTTAAGAATACTTCCCCCCATCTTTTCGGTCCTGGGTGTGGTACCTGGGCACGTCAGAAGAACCTTCTGTGATCTAGTTGGTTTTGCTGTCCATGTGGACCACAGCTGCTACCTCAGTTTTAAAGTTCTCTAAAAAAGGATCACTCAAATGCATTTAAACTGCATGTTCCTAACTTTTTTTTAATATTATGGCCTTTCAGGATGCTTAGAATAGAATGGAACAATCAAACTGTCATTTTTTACAACAAGGGGAACAGAGAGTTCTCACAAATTGTATAAAATATATAAAATTCGCTCCTTCCTGTAAAGTAGAAAAGAGTGGCATACAAACACTCATTTTCGTCAGACCTTTTGAGGCACCAGGAATGGCATTTCTTTCTATGATTAGCATAATGTAATCATAAATTTTGCCTCTTGACGTACACATCACAATAAGGAGGGTGGGGAGTCAGACTGGGTTTAGGTCATTTGCTCATGGCTTTACTTTTGCTATTTCCCAGTGAATAAATAGATTTCTAGTTGTCTTGCCTTCATTCTGCATGTAATTTCTCATCATTATTTGGTTGCTTTCTTTTAAAGTCCTAACTTTCTGGCAGCAATATACTGAAAGAATCATTACATTACTGGCCAGAAGTAGGAGAATCATAAGCTCTAGAGATAAAATTTTCAAAACTTTCAGCTTATGTTGTTTTCGCCTACAAATTACAAGAATGACTGTCTTCAGAAAATTAGGGAGATGGTGAGAACAATCTCAATGTTTTAAGACTGTTTTAATTTTGAGAACATAATGAGATGCTTATACAGTTCCTTGTTATGAAAGCAGTAATAAAATCATTCTGCATATAAATACATTTTAAGAAAATCATGTCAGCTACATATGCTCTAGAGCATCTTACGCATTTTTGCTAGGATTTTGATTATGCATTTACAGACTTGCTCCAAGTTAACTTTTCTGCTAGTATCAGGTGTGATGGGCATTGTAATAGGTTTGTGACTTCAGTATTATCTTATGGAGACATATTTCCTTGAAGACCCTTCTTAATTCCACTTCCTAGCTCTGCTTTTCTCTGTTTCCAAAATATTACTGATGCTGCTGCCCTTCACTGGTTGCATGTTCTGACAAAACCCTGATAGTCAAAAGGAAACTGAAGTGAAAACTGACCATTTCTTACAAGAATACTGGGTAGTCTCTGAATGATTTAAGAGTAGATCTCTGTTTTCCTTGTTCTCCTTCATGGCTGTTTATTTCAAGTCACAGTCTAGTCCCAAATTAATAAGATAAATATGGACAAAAAAGGAAATATGCAATTGATATTTTATGGGATAATAACTATTATATATTTAGTTGTTTCTTTTTAAATTATAGCTATAAGAGCACTGAAGCAATTTAAAAGCAAGAGCAATTCTTCTAGCAAGAGAGAAGTTGGTGACAGAGGGAAAGAGAAGAAAGATTTGGAACATCAGAAAGGAAAGAGGAATCGCCAGTTTCCAAAAATATGGCTAACAAAATACTCCTGGTTAAAATATGATGATGAAAGGGGAATAATGTTTTGTGTACCATGTCGTAAACATAATGTGGATTTGGGGGAAAACATTCATAATTTTTGTTCTGGCACTGATGATTTCAAACTTGAACTTATAAACACGCACCAGAGTAGTGAAGCTCATGCCTGGGCTACCTGCATGGAAGCTGCCAGTACTGCTTCACCAGAGACAGCTTCTGCTGAGCAGATGTTGAAGAGCATGAACTCCTTAACATTAGGGAGAGTAGAAAATATTTTTAGAACATACCATGCTATGGCTAAATCTGGTTCTCCCCTTGTAGACCTTGATGATATTCACGAACCAGATAAGGTTTAACATGACCTTTTGGAGTTTTTTTCAGTCTTATCCTTCTGAAGACTTCTCTACAGAGGCAGAACAGAACCATTGCTGATTATTAATTGCACAAATCAGTCTTAACATAACAAGTACTCCTACAGCCAGGATATGACCAATATATTTCACAGCTTGAACCACTTTTCTTTCTCCCCTGTAAAAATATTTTTAAAGCTGTAATAAGAATGCTGTATCTTGATTTTTTATCTAGGAGTTGAGAATAAGTACAGTTCAGAGAAGTATTTGATTTCATGTTTTCATAATTCTACATATTCTAAATGCAACTTTCTACTGGATAATTTCCAATCAAGGTAAAGCATACCAGCAGAATATGTTTTCTCCTTTAAAGAAATAGCAGTGATTCATATCAAAAGATAGCTAAAATTAAATCATTAATGACCGCTCTTAGTTCTTCCAACAGTAATGAAGATGTACTAGAGATAGTTTGGGAGAAATGAATGTGAAGTCATTCACCTTTAAATCAACCCATTTTCTGAATCAATATCAACTCTTTACTTTCACAGTAAATGTGTGTAATAATAGCAGAAGAGGCACAATACCATTCCATATCATACTGTGTCATGTAACTCTACACTACACTGTGCTATACTATACTACACACACACATACACACACACACACACACACACACACACATATACATATATAGTCTCTTTTTTGGTGTTTTGCAAATATCTAGATCTAAATAGTATGTCAGAAATGGAGTAGGTTTTGAAGGAATGCCTCATGAAGGGATTTTAGTCCATTCAAGAGGAGTTAATCTGTAGGAATCAGAAAAAGAGATCACTGTTATGCACTATACAGTGGATCCATCATTGAAATATATCAATTTTTGATTTCTCAGACAAAAAAAAAAAGTTTAGATATATTTTACCTAATAAGCAACAGGATATACATTATACAAGACACCTTATTAGATATATGGCATGGCTGATGCTAAGGGTTTTCTCTTAAATCACGTAATACCAAGAGGATTTTTTCCCCTCAAAGTTTTCAAATGGGAAGTTTTTAACTATGTTGAGATTAGAAAAATATGTTGAAAATGTGTTCCCAGAATGTCCAGCAGCTGAAGACAAAAAAAAAAATAAAACCTGGAAGTATATTTAGAATCTGTAATGCTGAAGCCACTTCCATGATGCAGGGGGGCATGTTTTCTCATAATCTTCCTTTCATCCATGAAACTAGCAGAATTCCTCCAACCTTGCCTTCAACATGTTTTCTAAATCTGTGATGATTCTTGCTGCTTTCTTCTGCACAGTCTTTAGTTTATGTACATCCTTCTAGATCTGCAAATTCCAAAATTGTATGCTAGCAGAAGCTTTAACATCTGGGAGAAAAAAAAAGAAAAAAAAATATTATTTTTAATGTCTTCATGTGTACTTTCTGGAAATATTGTGATCTGCCATAGTCCCTAGAGCCTTTATATACAAATTTTACTTTATCAGTAAGATTTCCATTGTGACATTTATGCAGTTCATTATTTCACTTCAGTGGGACACTTGACATTTATCCTTATTGGAAAGTGTCCTTTTGTTCTAGACTGTATCTCCAATTTGTAAATCTCACTTTGAATTCTAATCCTATTCTGCAATGTGCTTAAAGTTCCTTCCTGAATTGTTTTATCTGTGGTGTAATAAATGCATCAATTTGTCAGTCTGTTTCCTCAAAGTACTTTGATCTGTTTTTGGTGAAATTTACTTACTGATCTTGATCATCTCTTGAGTTTTTCAAAATCTTCATGAATACTGATTCTTTTTCCAAATGCTTGCTACCTCTTCTAATTAAAAATTTAATTTTATATTCAGTCTTCTACATTATTCAACTAAAACTTACTGGGTCTGGTTTCTTTTATTTTGGACTTAGCAAAAAGATTTTATGAAGAGCATACCTGTTTTGAAATGAGTCCTGTTAGGTGGACAAAGGCAATTCTGGGAATTGTTTTCCTTTTTCTTTCCTAGAAGACATTATTTACTTTTACCACTTGCAGAGTGCCATTTGCAGACACAGGTATTCTTTTCTCGGTACCATCTGTGTAGCTGCCCACTCTCAGCATCTCTCCATGATTACAAAGCATTAGTAGCTCTTGAACTAAAATGGTGAATCACTTTTCATCTCAGATTATAATCAGATATTCAAAAATGATTCTGTGCTCTGTAATATATACCCCAGTACGTTAAATCTAGACAAAATACCTGAAAACACAGTGAGGAAAGTATTTCTTATCTTTTTTTACATGTTTATGAGGGATTTCCTGTCTCTCTGAGACTTCCTCATCATTCCTCCTACATATGTCAGTAGGAGGAATTAAATCACAGTCCATTTGAAATTTTTGAACTATTAGAACTTTGGAATTATCCCACATCAGATGTTTCAGGAGGAAGTAATAAAGTAAAAGAAATTGCCCAACAGCAGATCAGCAATTCTGTAATTAATAGATAGAAAATCGCTTAGCTCTGAATGAAAGAGGATGTGTTCCTTCACATTTACCACACAGGAAGAAAAGTGGGTAGATGCTGCAGATCACCTGGCAGAGCTTAAATATCTCACAGTATTTCATGTTTGCCATAATATTTACCTGAAAACTGCATTCTAGCATTTTCTATAATCCAGTCTAAGTTCTCTGATTGTCAGTAACATTTTAGATTGCAATCCCATTTTAGACATTAGTTTTGATGTAAGTGCTTAAAATTCCTTGACCCTCAAATACTTTTTACATATGTTTCTGAAGTCATGTAACCTCATAAAAAAAGTAGATGAGGATCTTAGTATCCTTTTAGAATTTTATGCAGAAAAACAAAATTAAATTTCGTTTCAGGAAGCCATAAACACATAGAGAATACAGGAGCTACATTCTTTATTGCCATACAGGGAAATCATATTAGGAGTTGAACTGTTCTAAACATAAGATAATGTGAGAAAGTTAGATTGCCAGTGATTGGATGTGTAAAGGCAAATTTCAGCAAAAAGTGCAATAAAAATTATCATAGCTGGTCTCTTCATGGTAAAACACTAGGAAAAAAATGAGACTGAAAAAAGATGTAAAACCTTTTCCTGTTGTTTTTTTGTATGAAGTGTACACTGGCTCCTACATGGACCACAGACTATTTTCCCCATGAACCAGTAAAATGTTACGTGGTTTATTGAATTACCTTTGAAGTCATCCAGTAATGATGCTTCTGTTATGCAGGCTTTATTGTGCCATATGGAAATGATCTGATTCTTATAGCATGAAGTTTTCATCAGAAAATAAATTTGTGGTTACCTTAAAATTATTACATCAGCAATCCAGAGTGCTTCAGTAAACAGCAAATGGTTTATCACATGTTTTTTTAGAAGATGTTCTTTCTCAATGTTATAACTCAAAAACTTCCAGGAGGTGACATCAGAGTGCTGTTACCAGTCTGCCAGTATTTTTTCCCCAGCTTTTGCTTTCATGCTGAAATTTATGGTAGGATATATGGCTTCAAGTCCTTCTTTCTTCCTGTCCCAGCAGAATTTAAGCTTCCTAAATCTGTTTTTTTCCTCTTCTCTTCAAGCTTATATATGTGTAGGATTCCTTTGCTGCACTAAGATGTGCTGAGGGCATTAATTCTGTGTTGCCTGATTGGAGGTAAACAGAGACTGTAGACTATTAATTCAAATTGGCTGCTTGATTTTGAATACTGACATTATGAAATTACCGTTCAAACAAATTCTTAATTTTTCTACCACTTACATCTTTTTCCATAAAGTTACATTTCACTCCACTGTTTCACTTCCAAAGAAAATGTTTCATAGCCTTAAAATGTGCACAGCTGTGCTTTTTCAAAAGGACATGAATTTCGACTGGAAAAAGAAAAATAAGTAAGTCTTAGCAGTATTTCACTGATTGCACATACTTTTAAACTTAATCTGAAGACTTCCAGTTTGATGCTGTGGAAGTGATCATAACCTGACCAAATCAGCTTTGTCTTTCAAAATTTAAATAGTTTGAAACTTACTTTACAGGTTTTTTTGTTAATGCAGAGGTTTTGCAGTGAATCCTCACTGAACCAGCAAAGTCTGTTTCTGGAAGAAAAGGCTCTTACCTATCTGTTAAAATTTTACATACATAATTTTGCATTTTAATACCTTGTATGACTTTGAAGTTTGCTTGCTCATAAGGAAATCCATGCCTGTTTAAAAAACAAGTAGGACTTGCTGGACTTACCTGTCTAATGATTTCTATAAAATAAAGTTGATGGAGCTATGTTTAACTCCCACAAGTCAGTTCTGAAAAGCTTTTAAAACAGATCAGTTTTGTTTCAAATTTCAGCAGACAATGGTCTGTGTTTCTTATCCTGTTCTCTAACTTATGCCTGCTTTAAAGGGTGGAGATAGGTTTATGATTGATTAAAATACAGCACAGTGGGAAAAAAGTTGGTAGGTATTCAATACGCGGAAATTGTGTGATTGGTATTTTTGAACTGGTCCTTAACTGTCAGTGTAGACTGTGTGAGGATGGATTAGTGATCACAGAACAAGTACCAAAAGAAATGCAGTGCATTGGAATATTTGATATTTTTCTGTTAGATAGGGCACACATGATTTAATTTAAATGACGAAATTTTATGTTTGGCTTTGAAAATATTAGCATTATCAATAGTGCATAATAGCAAAACAAATAAGTTTCCCACATTGCTATTAAAATTAAACAACAGATTTCCTTTAACAGAAGAAGTCTATTTAAAATGCTAAATATATTTTTTGATATTGACTTTTCTATTAGGTTTTATACGAAAGAAAGTATTTATTGACATTTTTAGTCGCTTGATTAATTTGAATCATGGAGTAAATTGCCTTCCTGATCGATGGATGAACTTAAAACTTCCAGATGTAAGTTAACCCCTGTTTTCTCTTCAACTGGAGTATTGGTTTGTGCAATATTGTGCAATTGATGCAGTTTTGTCCTTATTAAGATAAAATCAAGATTATAGCTTTTATAGGACATTATCAGTTTTTCCTTAAAATTCTTCTGTTTCACTAAAGGATTCTGGAAGCCACTGTGCCAGAAATAAAATGCTTTTGTCAGCAATATATTTATTTACAGTTTTCACATCATGGGGTTTTTTAGATACCATTGAAAAGTCATTTCCAGGAGCTAAAATAACACTGTTCATGTTCTTCATTCCAACACAGGAAATTAAAATTGAGGGCTGTATGACCTTAAACTTACTTATCTAAGATTTTCAGCTTTAAGAACATGAAAAATTAGGATTTAGTCTTTTCAAATCTTCCATGCTGAATTGTCTGATTAGTTTTACATTCAAATGTTGCTGGTATGCCTATTGAATGAAATTATTTACTTGTTTTAGCATGTTTTATTAGTTATTTCTGACAGGAAACCATGATTCACATTTATATTTTTACTGGATTTCACATGTGGGAAACAGCTTCATTCATATATTCTTCACACAGATAAACTGCACAAGGAAAACATTTTAAAGTTTCTCAGTGGTGTATTTGCACTGAGTTTAGTGAAAACTAGCCACAGCTGTCATCATCAGTATATAAAAATCTAATTTTAGCACAGCAAATTAATTGTTCAGAGGAAACTACTAGTCACATATTGTCTATTAATAGACCATATGTGCATGTATGCTGTGTTCTGTGTTCTTTGAGAACTTCTAGTGCTTATAAATGCTATTTTTATTTTAATAACAGAATTTTCTTTCTTTAAAAGCACCATTTTAAAATGAGACTTTTAAATTTATAATAAAAGCAAGAATTTTCTTACAAAAGGAAACGCTTGAAGCATAAGCTAAGGTATACATTTATTTTGCACAAGCTATTCTGAGTTTAACTCACCATTTCATCATTGTGTAACTTACTAGAATCTCAATAAATTTTCAGTTAATAATAAGCAGCAGTGTTTCAGCCAGTGTCAGCACAGATGACATCTACAGTGTAACCAAATTCTCTCACTCTGTGCTCCCCTGGACCTTCTTCCTGTGAACACATTCTTCTTAAACCCTGATCTGGAGCAACCCAGACACTTCCCTCGACAAGGAAGTCTGGGTGTGGGGCAGAAAGTTGTGTAGAGGTGCATAGTAGGGTCTCATCATACCAGTGGCACAGAGATGAACTGGACAGACTTGGTTTCTGCTGTCAAATACAGCCTTTGTAATGCAGTCTAAGGAGATTTTAGGAGTGTTCTCCTGTTTGTTGCTCCCTGTAACCAGCTCTGCTCTTTACCTGCAATGTCTTCATTGGTAAAAAGACACAAAGCGCTCTTCCTACCACTAATTTTTTTTAACTGAAAATAATGCTGGAGCAAAGAGAGCCACCTGGTCAACACCTCTAAGAGTAACAGGCACAGGACTAAGGATTTGCTAGATTTTGTGCTCATGCTGCTAAATTGTCAATTCAGTTCTTGGTGCTCACGCAGGCAGGACATGGTTCAGGGTTTCAGGATGATATCTCATAGGAAGTTTAGATACAGAGCCCTATTTGGGGAGCCAGAGTATTTATTTAGAGGGATATCAACTGCACAGGCCAACTGATAAATGCCCTTTATATAACTGTGACATCTCTCTGCAGGACCTTGTCCTTCCTAGGCAGGAAAAGACCCAAGGATACAGAGGATACTGAAGGAGTATGTTTGTATGTTTATGCACACATATTTGACAATATTTATTATTCTGGTTTTATAGTTACAAAATCTGGCATCTGCATTCTCAGTGAACGCAGAAATTACTGACTGGCGCAGATTCTTGGTAGCAGCAGCACAGCCTTGGCCAGTGCCATCTGTGACACAACTCCTCAAAACACTGCATAACTTCAAGGCTGTTGATGTAGCTGGATCAGGCTTTGTTACAAAGGAATACTACATGCAGGTTATAATTCTTTTCTCTTTTTAATCATCTTTTGTTTTGCTAAACTCTCTAAATTGAATGGTGTATTTGTTGGGTTTATTCACATTCAGAAGCTCAGTCTGAATTTTAAATGCTTTTGGGTTTGATATTGCTCTCTGGTAAGAAGTGTTTTCAGGAAGTGGACGGCCTAATCATGTTCATATTTCCACAAATTAAGCTTACTTTTTACTTCCATTTCCTAGTTGCACCATTAATTTAAAGTAAAAATCTTTTCTGTTTTCTGTTTTAAAGAAACCGTTCTGTGTGCACTTTGATGACTATTAGCTTACTTGACACTGAATAAGACAAAAAATTTGCTCAAGCAGAAATAAGGATTTTAGTTTCAGCTCATCAGCTGTACTTAACTGAAATATTTCTAGATTTTTTTCCCATTAATTATTTCCTCAAATTAAGGTTGTTTTTCAGACCTTGAGTACCTGGAAAATTATAAAATTCTGTGATCTTTTCTCTGAAGGTAGCTTCTGTTTGAATTGTCACATAGTTTAGCAAGGTTTTTCAGCAAGTTTTATGAAGGAGTATTAAGAATACATTTTTCTTCTTTTAGAAAAATTCTGCTTGTTAAATTTTCACTTACTTTTACTTTGTTTTCCTAATCATACTTAGAATGACTGCTGTTTCATTCTTTTAGTCCATACTAGCTATGAATATCATATATATGTATCTATATACATATATCTGTCTGTAGATATATGTATATGTGTGTGCACATATACACAGAAGTTCTACAGTTGTGCCAGTTTGCATTTGTCTGTTGATATTAAAAATAATTTTCAAACTGTTTTATATACAGTTTATAGGACCTTTATTGCAATTTGTTTTCGAATCACCTGGTGTTGGTTTTCTCCAAAAACTAAATAAAGGCTCGGATAGTCCAGAAGTCTGTCAGCTTCAGAACTACTTTGATTAATTTAAAACTTGTAGGGGTGCCTGCCAGTTCCTACCCACCTCTGACTTGCAAAGAAACAAATTCTGCAAAGCCAGAATTGTTGTAATTTTTACTGAAGTGTGAGAGTTTAAAAATCAGCTAACAGTTACAAGGCATGCAGACTGAGAATGTACACAGGATCCTACAGTCTGTTCATGCCTATCCTGTTTTAGATCTAGTTGATATTTCCTAGTCCAGTATTACAGAATTGGTTCTGAGCACTTTTAATTTACAGCCGTGGCTATAGCTCTGTAGGCATTACAGGACAAGCTCTCTAGGCA
This sequence comes from Oxyruncus cristatus, assembly GCA_013399855.1. Classification (NCBI taxonomy): domain Eukaryota; kingdom Metazoa; phylum Chordata; class Aves; order Passeriformes; family Cotingidae; genus Oxyruncus; species Oxyruncus cristatus. The sequence continues at coordinate 237,953 of VXAY01001465.1, read as the reverse complement.
CTACATTGTCATCTTTTTGGGAGCAGGGCAAGCATGAGAAGAGCCATGACTCCATCCTTCATCATCCTGAATTGTGGACAGTTTCTTCTAAAAGTACAGTTCAGACAAAAGCTGTGGAGGTAGCAAATGGTATCCTAAAAGGAGGAAACCAGAACATGCATAGAAACTCCGCATTTTGCTTCTTTGGCAGTGTAGTTTACCACTATGTATTTTCAAGAGCATAAATTCACTTCTCTCCTACCTAATCATCAGTAATTTCTCAAGTATCTGTTATAAAGTAAAAACAGCTACTTAGTTATTCTGTATTACTGTATATTAATAACAAATTCAGTTTGATAAAGTCCAGGAATTAAGCTCTTAGTAACCTGTCTGTTGAACAGTTAGAGAATAAAGACCACCTTATTTTAATGTGTGAAAATTAACAAACTTTTTTTTTTTTTTTAAA
>VXAY01001465.1:226042-237472 GCA_013399855.1 Oxyruncus cristatus | reverse complement strand
TGGCTTATGGTTTGATGGAAATGAAGATCCAAGCATAAGAAAAAGTTGCACACAATCTGTGCCTTTAGATAGGCTAAAACACCTCATAAAGGTAACTAAAAACATAGGTATTTTGAAGAGACCACTATTCAAACCTGAGAGGTCTCATACAAAAGTTTCTTGTGTCTTTTTTTTTTCTGTAAATGCTTCAATGTTTCAGTGTTTTTTGAGGTCAGGTGGTGCTTCAGAATAATGTAGAAAGGAATCTAAGAATTGTCATACTGTATTCTAAATCTAAAGTAGTCTACTCAGAATTAATTATTTGTGCTCTTCATTGAACAACATTAATTTTGCTACACAGTAACCAGCTTTGTAAAGAATGGGAGGCAACTGATCGCTGCATCTAAGCTCATAGATGTTTCCATGAAAGAGGGAGCTAATAGTGTGATCTGAATACAAAAAATGCTTTGAACATGTTTGTCATGATACAAGATTTTATTAATTTCTCCATTTTCTGTGAAATTCAATTTCTCTTTCCTTGAATTTCTTAAACACATGATTTATGTGGATTTACACAGCATTAACATGCTTTTAAACACAGTATCTCTTATTAGCTTTAATTATTGTATTTCATCCTTTTCTCTACAGTCCTTGATTTATATTCCATTAAATTCCACTCATGGAAATTGGTTTACATATTTTTTTCCCTTTATAGTTTTTCTTCAGTTTATTTGCTGATACAAGAAAAGATCCTGCTCTGCTTGACTATACTGAGATGCTGCTTTATTTTGCCTCCCACTCTGATCCCATTGAAGGTGTATACAGAGCACTTAGTATTGCTACTGGAACATATGTTCACAGAAAAAAGGAAGCCTCTCATCCATGTGCGGTAAAGTATTACAGTAAATTACTACTCAAAGTAGTAGTGCGTTCAAATTATAAATTAGCTATATTTCTGTATATTTGCTTACCCTGGGTATCTCCAGTCCTTACAAGTAATCTCACTGACTTCATGTGAACTCTGCAAATAGTTTTACTGACTTTGGTAATAATACTCAGAAGTATCCTTCTAAAAGCCTGGAAATTTGCTTGTCAAATAATAGTTAAAGTTTAAAATATTTACTGGTAAGAACTCCTTGTACAAATGAATATAAGGTAGTTCTTTGGCCTAGTCTTGGACCAGCGGTCAGTCCCAAGGAATTAGACTGGAGTGTGGATGTAGTGTTATCTATAGATGCAAAACCTGATATTATTGCTGGTCTTACTCTATTTTCCACTATGTTTCTTTGGGGTATTTAGAAGTAGATACACCTTTACTGTTATTTTCAAGTGGTTAGTTTTACCTGTAAACCAGAAGGATTGATAATAATTAATTTTGTACAGAATAATTTTTAAATTATTTTTACAGACATAATGAATGTATTCTTACATCAAATGAAACTGGTCTTTTGAACATTTTGGTATTTCTGGAGCGTGTTTTTATTCTTAAAGTCAAAAAACTGCAATTAGTCCACTGCATGCATCAGTTACTTATTATTGAAGTACAAGTCATTTTTTTGAGACATAAATTACTTATCTGTACACATCTTGGAAAGAACATGCTGTTCCAGATAATAAAATGTTTCATTGCCCTGTCACAACCACAGTGACTGTAGAATTTGCCCACACTTACAGTACAGTTGAGATCTCTAGAAACAGTAAAGGCATTATTTTACTACAGAGTAATATACCTAAGCATAATAACGTATTATCACTTCAGGTGATAAAACATATTATACTTCCCTGTACTTTATTTGGCACAACGGAGTTTTTGTACATTGGAGAGTCTGAATATGACAAGTTCTTTTTCACACTTAGTAACAAGAAGTCAAGCACAGAGCGCTCCCAATTAGATACTGTGGACCTGAACTTAGTTTCTCACATTTCAGTGGAAAGTTCTAACTCTCATCTCATTGGATATAAAGCTACACAACCTATTCTCCTCTTTACCAGGTTCTACCAGGTTTGGTCTGTTTGGTTGGAAGTTTTGCAAGATGTAACTGCACTGGCATTACCACCTATGTGTCAACAATTTCTTTAGGCTCTGAATCACAAGTGAACGTGAATGTTTGCCTTCAACCTACAGTTAATAACATATCTCTGAGCAGAAAAAGTTATATTCCGTCTAACCTGAGAATTTCCTCATGCTTAATTTCCCATTCAAGGCATTGGCTCTGTGAATCTGTGCTATGTCCTATGCACAATGTATGATACAGACAGCTTGTGTGCCTAATTCATTTGGAGACCCTCTTAGAAACCTAGGAATATCTAAGAATTAAATGTTAAATACATCTTGCTGGTATGGATTCTCTTTGGCTTTGTAGTTGTCTGTTATAAGTTGGTGCTCAGAATCACAGAACTGATAGAACATTATTTTAATATTTTCTTTCTTCTTATGCCTTCTGTTCCATCTTTGTGCACTTTAACAATGATGTTGAATGCAGACAAAAGAGAACAAAAGAAATCCCATTCCAGTTGAAGCAAATTAGTTTTCTCCATTGGTTTTAGTAGAGCCAGCATTTCATGCAGGTTGTTCCAGAAACACAAGGGGGCAAAAAGTAAATTGTGTATTGATATTGTGTCATGTTTGAGCCAAGCTCTATCAAATACAGAGAATCCTGAAGACATCCAAGGTGGTTTTCAGCACCAAATTAAGAACCTAAATCTTTGTTTGCCTGCAGGTATTTAAATGTGATCTAAATATCCCAGTTCTCACTACAGGTACTGAAAATTTAGTAAATATTATCAGTGGAATATTCATCAGTGAAATATAAAGAACTATACTACTCATCTCTAAGAAGTTTTGTAATACAACTTAGGTAGCTGGCTTATAAGTAGGCACTTATACAGCTGCACCTCATTTGTCTCTTCTCTTTTTCTTGATTTGTAGCAATAATTGTAATGACTTCTCATTGGTAACTTCCTACAGAAATAGGTCTGAAACTTTCATGCTGTTAATAAGAAAAGCTCAGACAAACATATTCTTGAGACTTCTTTAACTTGTAGCAAAGAGCCTCTCGCTTAAAATGTTTCCCTTTTAAGTCTTGATAATGTTGTTATTGTCTGTGTAGGTCTGAAAGCTAAATGTAAATGATGCAGGGGGAGATAGAAAAACTTCAGTGCTGATATTTGTGTAATCTTAACTATTGTGTGTTAAAAAGACTGTATAAATTACTCTGCTCCTCCTGTGTTCAAAATTACATGTATTAAGGCCTAAGGCACGTAGCACAAATGTGACTGAATCTCAGCAGTCTCTCCCTCCCAATGAGGAGAGAAATGGTATGTTCAATTAAATGCAATTTCCTGTTGTTGTTATTTGTTAGTCTACACAGTGGCATAATCTTGTCAAAGCATTGTTCACCTATGTGAGATCCTTTCTCATCTTTGTGCTCCCAAATCTCTACAGCAGGTTTGGTTTGGGTTTTGGTTGGCTTTTTTTCTCTTTGTCTAGGCCTTATATTACCACAAAGTTACCTAATTGCTTGTTTAAATAAAACTCTTAATTTTTCTTCATAAAACAGAAAATCTCATCTTTTTCTGTGGAGGGCTTCTGAGTCTATGTTAACTGTTGGCCAAAATAGAGTTCTTGCAGTGACTCCTTCATTTGGACTAGAAAATTCATACTGCTTTTTTCATGTGAACATCCAGAATCCCCAAGTTTACTCCTTACATAAACACAAAGTTCTTGGTATTGTAATTTGTAGCTATTAAATATTTTTACATTTTGTTGCTCTGAGAAATATTAATTTTTCTGTAGAATGTTGGCCACATTCCTGGAAAAAGCTGTTTATTAAATTTCTGCTAATGCCAACATTATGGATATTTCTGGACTCTTAAGATCTATTCCTTCATCCTACAGTGCAGTAGATAATTTTGTGTGAGTTGATGATTTTTGTTTTGCAAGACCTTAAGTTTGAAGTGTAATCCATTGATCCTTAATGAATGTTTAGCTGAAACAGATGATCTACTGACAGACTATTTATCCCCAGGTATTATACATTAATTTTCTTAGGATTCTCCATACCCCAACACATTGTCAAATGAGAAGACTTTGATAGAAAATGAAAAAGAAGTCTTGAATTACACAGGTGAAGGAGTAATTTCAGTGGCAACTCTATTCAAAGTGTTTCATACTGGAGGAAGAAAAGATCAAGATAATCATAGATTTAGCAATCTGGAGAAGGCAGGCAACTATGATGAGGTAGGCAGATTGATTCAAAGAAGGTTTTGTAGCTTGCATTATATGTTATATAAATACCTGCTGTGATCTTTGCTTTTCCACCAATTTTTTAAACAATAATTTTATGACATATTATTTTTTTCTTCAAAGAATTTCATCAAAATATACAAAGAATTAGGTATTGAAGATCAGACACCTATTCCAGTTGAACTCCTTTTGATTCACTCTTTCATGAAAGACTTGATAAACAGCTATCAAGGATACAAACTTCATGTGAGTATTGCTTTCTGGGACCAAGAACTTTGTAAGCACACATATTTAGATTTGCATTATCCTAGAAATGTAAATGTAATTAGTGTAGATGCTGCAAATTTGCAATGTAGATCAACTGTACAGCTATAGGTTAGATCAATTGTTTTCTTGTCCGTGAAAGACTGCACTACTTTTTGACCTATTTTTTGTACGCGTCCGGCTGGCTTGTAGTTGCCTACAGGTTTTCTACTGCCTTGTCACATTCACCATTGCCCTTCTCCTTACCCACAGGAAGGAGACTGGTTGTGTTATCTTCCCAACAGAATCATACTGCAGGACACTATAGGATATGTGATAGGTTGTGTTCCATCCCAGGCCGACAAGGCTGCGGAAAAGGTTATGCAGAGGTCATAAAGGACCAACTGTTCTTCCCTGTCACTCTCTAGAGCTTCCCTCTTACCTGCACCTATGCTTAAACGTGCATTAAAATATTTGCACGTAAGGCAGAGTAGAACCCTACTTAATGTGTTAAATGATGGCAAAAATGCATGATATACAGGGTCTAAGAAAACAGTGTGAGACAAGAGGAAAGGATGCTTGCATTTACATGCCCAGAGTTCAAATATAAACAGTCTTCACAGGTGTAAGATGACCACCACGAGGGGCACATAGTGTCGCACAAAGTCTGAATAAGATAAATTATACTTCAGGAGTAACTTGCTATTTCCTAATTATATTCATCACTTGTAGGATGTGAAGTGCCCAGCATTTATTATATCCCTCATAATCATTGTTAGTAAAAGGAAAATGTAAGACAAAGACAACACAACTGAAGATTATAACTATCAATGGGTATCCTGCCTGTGTTGATGTCTCAGCCAGTTTGGGAAGTAGACACCATGGAATGTTAGGTCATTCCTCCCTTTCCTTCCCTGTTCTTTCTTCCTGACTCTTTTTATTTAATTAATACTTCATTTTCTAATTTGAATTCTTTTTCCATCCTCACTGAATTTCTTGTAGACCATTTCTTGAGCCAGTTGTCTGTATGTGTTCCATCTCAAAGTTGTTCTTCACACAAACACCTGACTGACTTTGTTACATTTAACATAATGCAACCTCTTCATGTAGACCAAATGTGATGAAACCTGAAGGAACACTTAACTAAGGTGTAAACTGAGAAAAGCCAAATCTATATGCTTTACTATTTACAGCGAGGGTCACTTTTTTTTTTTAAATCTCTTCAGACTAACCAAGAGCTCAAAATAAAAAGTGAAGTATCTATTCTTTATTAAAATTTCTAGTCTTCCTTTACCACTTTTAGGAGGAACTTAGGTTTATAGCTTAAAGACTAGACTCTAGTACACATTTAAAATTTATTAGCTACCATTGATCACCTATGTTATTTCTGGCTGGTAGGATATATTCAGAGCACTTCGGTTATAAAAATTGTCACTCTGTGAGAAAACATGTAAGATAGTGTATATGAATCTTGGCAGTAGTAAATTCAGTGTAAATATTCTAGCCCAAAGGAGTTTCCACATCTTGTTTATATGTTGGTATCATTGCACCTAAATAATACATTTTTCCGCTTATTTGGCAGATTCGTTTGATGCCTGTATCTCCTGACTCAACAGTTAGGTGATGCAGAGCTTCAGTTCTCATTTGTAATACTTCAAAATTTTCTCTTGAAAAGGCTTATACTGACTGTATTTCAAATATCAGTACTCTACAGTTTCTATACTTAAACCAGAATATTTTATTCCTTGACTGTATTGTTAAATACAGACTGCTGTTTTAGGCATGAAATCAAGAGTTCACAGTCTTCCTTTCAAATTCTGACTAACTGGTGAAGAGTTAAGACCACAAGTTCTTAGCTCAGATTTACAAAAAAGTGTTACATTTGTCAGCAAACAGACATAGAGACCCAGGGGCTGTTTTTATAAATACATTACAATTCTGGTCTAAAACATATGAAGTCCAGGGAGAGTCTTCCTCTGTCAATTCCGTATGTGGGGACCAGGAAAACTTATTTCTTTCCAAGACATTGCTGAAGTAAACAATATTTTTATCAACAATTATTTTTTCAGAAATTATCCTGAGAGATGTCTATAAAAATGAAATTCAACCGCACTGCTGTTATTTTGAGATCATTTACAAGATAAATATAGCAAGTTAGGGTGTGGTTTCTGAAGTTAAAGTGTTTCTACTGATGCGGTCAGAAACATCAGAAAATAAAATGTTTTGCTCAAAGCTGTAAATGGAATACCTAGCTTAGAATTTTTTTGAGTTAGGACAACTGATTTGTTTGGATCTTGCTGATATATTCAATTTTAACCAATACTATCCCTCATAAAAGTATATTTTCAAGATGAGATATATTCTTATCTTTTGAAGGGATTTTGTTTTCTCAGTTCATGTGCCAGTGAGCTGTCAACATCCTACATGATGATGACCTTTCTGACCTTTCAGCCTTAGTAAAAATGTCAACAAAGAATAAGCTTGGAAATTCTATGACTTTTTGATCTGGTCTTTCCTGTCCTAATTACAAATCTTTCTGGTCCTGACTAGAGCTTTCAAGTGGTTTGCCATTATCAACACATATTTTTTCCACTTATCACATGAAATTTGTTACTTGAGAGTAGTTAAATGACACCTATAGGTGTGTGTTTATGAATACATTTCATTACATTCCAAATTAAATTTTCTTTAAATACCTTTAATAATAAATGAGACAATATTTGTATTAGACCAACTGATTCAGGAGGAAGAAACAAGCAATTCTGCATTTTTCACCACGTTTGTCTGTTCGGTTTGGTCAATTAAAGAGTCTTCTTCAGGCCTTATATTATTTATTGTTACAGTTGTTCCATCTGTTCTGAGACTGTCACAGATACGGAACTAGAAAAACAATCACACATTTCAGTAAATCTGCATTTTGATTGCGATAAATTTAAAGGAAGAGCCTGGGATATATTCTGCTTCTATAATTTGTAATGCTTAATGCAGTATCTGTTACTCTGAGGGACTACTTTCTTATAATTACTGAGGATAACAAGGTAGCTTGATAATTATAATTCAGTTTATTGATATAAAAATATTATGCATGGGATAAATTATGTTACATTTTTTATCCTGCTTTTAAATCCTGCATAGTCCTTTTTAAAAAGCTCTGGCTTTGAAGAGAGGGATATCACACTGTCTTTCTATGCATCTATGTTTTGAATACATTTAACATAGACCCTTGCATTATTCTTATTCCTTCTAAATTAATTATCATATTATTGTTATTGTTGTTCATTCTGTTAATCATTTCAGTAACATAACTCAGGTATTTATTCAAATAGGAATTCCACTGAAATAGGATTTCTATTAATGTATAGTTAACATGTCTTTATCAAAAATATTTATTAGTATGCTGAGGAATTATTGCAAAACCTGTTTATACTCACAGCAGCCATTTGATATTACAAGACTCCACAAATATTCACTTCACAAAGTCACTTAACAATGTCACTTAATAAAGTAATCTGTTCATACAGATTATATTCAGTACATCTTATGACCTGGACTGTACAGTTCGTAGTCAATGCTTTGACAGAAAAAAGCACTGCTGAATCACTGTCTAGTCATAGGCTGTAGTTGTAATACTTGTGAAACTTGAGAAGCTTTTTTCATGTGGTGTTTTAAATGTCTCAGTGTGCAAGAAAAGGAAAATTTAGCTCAGTGTTTAAATATCTAGTTTAAAAAGGAAACCTGCGTTATGCTTCTTTTTATTATGTATTTCATCCCTAAAAAATCTTAGAACATGAAATTTACATGAATGATGTTGTTTCTTACATTCAAAAAATATAAAAAAAAAATATTTTGGAATGGTAAGTTTGCTTCATTAAACACAGACAAAGTAAATCCGCTGGAGTACTATATCACCAGTATTTTGACAGTATTAAAGATTACATTTGCAACTATTTAATGTTGTGGAGCTGGAGCTGAAACTCCTTTTTTCTGATTCAATGTGCTGAAAAGGGCCTTCTCCTACTGAAGGATTTCTTAGAGTCAAAGATAAATGTTAGCGCTGCCTTCTAAATCAAAAGGATGGTAAAATTTTGTTTTAACATGTTTCTACTGTATTCACTGAAATGCTTCTGATATTTTGCAAACTTATGAGGCATCATTTACATACCGGCAGTTCTTGCTTTTGAAAAAAGGCTGTATCTTCAAAATATGCACAATATATATATTGGACTACATATCTGAATTTAAACTAATTTATTTTATAAAAAGTCTGACTATTAGTTATTCTTCCGAAGGAAAAAATGTGTTTACTAACAGTATCGGAAAATGCTGATAACTTAAATTACTGTTTATCTCGGTACTGAACATTCAGCATGGGTTTTTTTTAAACCAAAAATTCCTTGTTCATCCTACTAACACAGTGAATAATATTGCTGAAATTGGAAATAGAGCAGATTGTGCTAATACAAAATTATTGAAAATGAACAAATAGAACAATAAAGAACTGAACAAAAAATTACACTAATGAGGGTCAGTATTCTTCCAAATGTTAGATACTTATTTTCTTTTATATCCATTTCCTGGAATTGTTAAAGTTCAACCTGAAATGTGACATGTGGGAAAAAAAAATGAAATTTTTTTAGAGAGCTTGTCTTTGTATGTTCTGAATAACATTTACTGGTTTAACCAACAGTTTTAATATCTCTCTTTAGGGATAAGTTTCTGCTGCTGTTTAAGATCTCTGTTTGCTTAATTGCATTTTAGCACATTGCAGTTTTGTAAAGCCACCAAAGGCAATGAAGTTCTGTGGGTAATATGAAAACATCATCTCAGTGATATTAATACTTAAGCTGAATGACAGCATTTGTTTTAGTGCCCTTCTGGAAGACAACTTCTGTAACCTGGGGAACATGTAACTTGTCTCCACTGAAGCTAGTTTTCCATCACAATCTTCTAGTCACTAGTTAAAAAGCTCACCCCATGGAAAGACAGGTGTTACTATTACAAGTTTTAAGGTAGATCAGGCTGCAACATGGAATGACCTTTTAACATTTCTTTTTGCTTTTCATAGGACATTAAAATCTTTCTCCAAAGACCTAAACAAGCACAATCTACTGATGGGGGGGAAAAAGCATGTAAAAGCAACAATGTATGAAAAACTGTTGTTCATGAACATTAAATTTTTTTTTTTTTAAGTTTGTAAGAAATGTGTCTTACATCTCCAGTCCTCTCTTCCATGAGAAAGGGTTTTTGTTTACTGTTGTGAGAGCAAAATCCCATTGCAATTACACATTTTCTGTTACTTTAAATTTTAAAAAAAAAAGCAAAACCACCAACAGGAAAAGTTATGGTTTGCTCATGTCAAATGGTCTGATGATATTTCTGAATAAAATTAAACCAGTTTCTGAACATAAATAGAGATGATAATCTGTTCATTAAGAGTTGGTTTAAGAAAAGGATATGTCCAATTCTTCTAAGTAAACTAAGATATGTGTTCCCTTTTTGTTATGTGTATATTTTATTAATTAATTAATTATATTTCATCAATTAATCCTTTAGAACATGTTGCAATCTGTAGTGAATAAAATAAGTAAATGAAAACACTGCTTTCTCAAAGATCAGGATAAACTACCAAAAGGGCATGAAAATAGAGTGCCCGTTGACAGTGGAGATGATGACTCTGCTATTCAACCTTTCTATTTCTAACCTTCCACTACATCTCAGCTCTGCTACCACATACTAAAAATCTACAGGCTCTTCCTCCACTGCAGCACCAGGCAGAGCCCAGTGGTGTGGGTGGCACAGGGTCACCTCCCCTCACAACACGTGGCACGGACATGCAGCAGCAGGGCAAGCAGAGCACTGTTTGTGGTTTCACTGCTTATTTTGCACGTCACATCAGTGGTTGCAAGAATTGTGGGGGTTCCACACCCCTTTTTTCAGTAATTGACCAAGAGTCCTTTTTTCATTCACACGGTGTATTCATGGGCACCGTGTTCTGCAGACACGTTGCAGATTTTCACGTGTGATGGGTATTTATCTAAAACTCTCTATCGCACACCATGACACCTAGAGGATGTTGCCTTCTCTGGCAGATTAAGCAGAGTCTTGGTCAAATGCTCTCATTTATTGCTAAAGTGGTTGTTTCTTTTTCTGTATCAAGTGTGACTCTTACTGTTGTTTCTGGAAGTTTTTCTGGAATAGATTTCAAATAAATTTTCCTGTTATTAGGATGTTTGTGTTTAAATGTAGTTTTATTCAACTTTTCCATTCTCTTGTGTCTGGTGATGGGTAACTATAAAATGATAGGAACTGTTTTTTCATGGAAGTTTGTGACATACATTTCAGAACACTCCTGAATTAAAAAATCAAGATATCTAATAAATCTTTCGTTTTCAGTGGTATTCATTCTTTTGATCTACAGTTTCAAGTTTTCTGAAGACTAAACATAGGAAACAGTGATTATCTGAACTCAGTATAGCATCTCAGTTGTAGTCTGCGAGTTGCCCAGGATGGTAGCTAACATTGGGCATTCTGCATTGTCTTACTAGCCTAGAAATGTTACTAATAAGTAAATAATTTCAAGGTGCCTACTCATATCTGAACACTGCTCCTTCATTCTGGAGTATCTTTTTCTGGATTCAGCATTACCTTGGTAAAAATTGCACAAAATATTTAAAGGTTCCTTTCCCTGGTTTGGTTCAGCAAAGCATTCAAACATATGACGCTCCCTAAGAATACAAATAATCCCATTAAAGTCATGTGACTTATAGGGAACCACAAACCTTTCCCCTTTGTTGAGAACGGCATCTGCAGAGAATGTTTTTTACATTTTTAATGTATTTTTATTAGTTTTTAGCCAAGTATGTATGATAGTATAGTACTTGCATAACAGTTGCTGATGTCCCTTATGAGGTTTCTGGGTTGTCTTCTTGAAATATAAAAAAATTATCTATCAAGAAAAGCCA
>VXAY01001465.1:185232-225972 GCA_013399855.1 Oxyruncus cristatus | reverse complement strand
AAAAAAAAAAAAAAAAAGATAAACTGGCATAGTTAAGGTTAGACAGTGACTAACAGACCAGATAAATAAATGATTCTGATAATAAATCTTTTGTTAGGTTTTTAGAACCTGATGTCAATTATGGTGGGTTTATTTCTTTATTGATTAAAGACAGTAAAATTTTGAAAGGAAAGTTAGTCTAGAGGTAGCAGATCAAAGCATTTATATGTGATATACTAATCTCAGAATAGAAGCCAGTGAGATTATCACTTGGCAAATAATGTGTCTCTTCACTCTACCTATTTTGTCTAACCACACCGGCACAGAAACAGATGTAACTTTGTTGTGCCCCCGCAAACCATGCTGAAACCTCAACATCCTCGTTTTACTTGTGACAACAGACTTTATGATGCATACAAATTAATCTGCTTTGTTACCAGAATCATTTCTTCACATAACATATACAACTTGGTCAAAATTTCGTCCTCAACATTTTTGAAACATTACATCTGTCTGTCTATCTACCTATACTCATACAAGACTCTGGCTTTTTACTTCTCATATGAAAATATTACATGGATAGAAAAGAATTGCAATACAGCTCTCTGCCTTTTGCATGTTTCATAGTCTTTAAATTGTGCTTTTGTTCCAAGTAAAACTAAAGAAGACTAACTAAGAAACTAACTAAATAGTTTCTTAGTAAAAGCCAGCTCTAATTAGTAAGTGTTAGATTCCAACTTTGCATGCTGGAGATCTTCATGTGAAAATAAAAAGGCATTATTTTCAGAAAGCTTGCCTACAGTCCATAAACCTGAATGAGGGCAGAGGGAACTTCAGCTTCTGGAAATCATAAATTTCTATTTAGGTAACATTTTGCAAGTATTACTCCTTTGTCATACACTATTTATACATTTTACCTATGGCCTAGAATGGGACATAAAACCATTACTGATAAAGTTTGAAATTAAGTGCAGATTGTAGTGCAGTGTCAAGTAATGAACAGTAAAGTGGATTGCAAGAAGTGTCAAATTTATGCACTGCTCACAGACTCCTCTATGGGAAAAGGAAAGGTATAATTTAAAAAGCAAAGGACATATGCCCTGACAATAACAACATATTTGTGTCAACAGGTACTACTTGAGTATAACTGAGTATCACAATAGTTACTCAAGAGACTTGGAGTTCCCAACCAAATGCTGGTACCCAGACATGAAAGAGGTTCTTGTTTTTATGAAAAGAGAATGCATTCAGATTTGGCAGTGGAGTTACTGTCATATCATGTTTGGTTTTCATATCTACAGTTCAAGCCGGATGATAGAAACTGGAAAGTGTTCAGAGAATAATGTCAAGAATTATGGGAAATCATATTTTGTATAAGAAAATTCAAGGAACTTGATCTTCTTACTTGATCAAAGGAGAATGTTACAGGGTTTCAGGTATCACTTTTACAAATCCCATGTAGGCATCTTCAAAATAACAGGCTTCAAAATAACAAGATTTTTAATAGGAAGTGGATTAACTGTTGTAGCAACTAACTAAATATGCCATTTTCCTCATCATAGTTATAAAATTGTGATAAATAATTCTTTTAGATCCAGGTTGTGACAGGATCTGAAAGAACAAATAACTGCATATTTGGTATTAAAATACATAATTAAAAATGAAACCAGAAAGATTAGTTTGGCTTTCAGTTGTGTGCAACATGCTTGATCCTGTTTTCACAGCCTGCTATCTTTTAATGTTCTATTTACTCCTTAATTTCACTTATGTCAGGTATTCTTGTGTATGCTGCATAGAAATGCTTGGATAGTTTGCTTTAGAAAAGATGCAAGAAAGCTTACATTATCAATATTCTTACAATAATTAAAATTACTCATATTCCATCCCTGCAAAAATCTTCCTTCAAAAAACCCAGCAAACCAAAAAGTTCTACTGAATTAGGATGTTTTCTACACTTTTATTAACTTGCATAAAATCTCTCTGCATAAATCAATCTCAACATTTCATTCTGTGGAGAATTCAGGCTCCATATTAGTCTGTTTCAGGGCTATGACCCATTCCTTTACATAAGTAGAACACCTCCAGGCTCCTTACTCAGGAATCAGAGTGTGGTACAGGAAGATGCAAAATTTTGCAAGCAACCAGAACACTTCTAAAAATGGCTGTGTTTTGGCTTGGTTTGAGTTTTTTTTTTTTTGCTTTAAAATGCCGCTGTGTGATGTCACATTGTCGCCATAAGAGCAAGAAAAGTTCCTCAATCTGCGCTGTGGTCCGTAGCTCAAAATTTCCACTGAGCATGAGGTTCAGACATGGTTTCTTTTTGTATTCTTCATAAGTGAAGCCAGCTGTTTCATTAAAAACCTTTTAGGTCTGCTGAATTTTCTTAATGTGTGCAGACAGCTAAAGGGAAATTCTCCAAATCGTTGAAAGAAGCACAGAATGATAGAAATGATCTGAAAATCAAGCATACTGCACAAGCTTCTTTGCAGTATTATAGTTATGAAATTAAAGCAGTAACAATCAGAAAAATTAAAAAGATGTAATATTTTTCACTTTAACAGTAAAAATTACTTGTGTTGATACTGCTCTAACAAATTCTTTAACATACATGTTTATTTGTAAGGAGAAAAGCAGTTGCATTTAATTCTCAGTTTTACAAAATGTCCTTGACAGTGGGAAATAAAATATTTTCTGTTTATTTTTAAGTATTATGTGTGATGAAAATTCTGCAGTTCAACATCTTATCGTAGGACATCCCTGAAAATTCAAGTAGGAAGGTACAAAAGGCTGCCCCTCTGAAAGGAGTAACCTCTCACAATATAAATCCTGGGGGATTTCCAGCTGGGGAGCAGCTCTGCTGGAAAGGGGATGTTGGTGGACAACTAGCTGAACTTGAGCCCTGGCAGCAATCTTGGCAGTGTGTGTTCACTGTTCAACAGGAACATAGCTAGAAGTAGATTGAGAAAAGTCCTTGTCGTCAAGCAGTTAGCACTCATCATGTTTACAGTGTGTGTCCAGTTCTGGACCTCCCAGTACCAGAAAGACATCGACACTTACATTCAGGACTTCTCATTTACATCCAAGATGTTATGTTCAAGACCTTCCAGTGTCATGGCTTCAGTGCAATGCTTTGGACAACCTTACCCTTCAGAACAGCAGAGCTTTGACTTAGTAATGCAAGGCTTGACAAGTTTCTAGTTCGTGCCCTTGCTACATTAACATAAGAAAAGTGGTTGCCTGTATTTTGAGGAAAAAATTGTACTTGCACTGTGAATGTCTTACTTGTTAAATAAAAAGTAGAAATAGTACCTGTCAGTAACAAAGAATGTGCCCACACGTATAGTTCAAGTTAGGCAAAACCTTCAGTTTTCCTCTTTTTTCTTGTGACAGTGGGTCATCTGTTCTTTGTTTCCAACACATCTGTGTGTATATATATACACACATATATGTATGTATGTATATATGTGTATATATATATGTACACATTTATACATACATATGTATGTATATATATACGCATATATAAATACATATATACATAGAGAAAGCTAAAGCTTTTCTTGCCTACTTACAGATAGGAGTAAATCTTCACCTGAGGAAGTGTAATTGCATCCTGATTTACCATTAATTCCAGCTTTTCCAGCAAATGACATTCTGTGCTCAAGAAGATTTTGGAATTTTTTTGAATTTTTTTTTAAATGTACAGCATTGTAATTGCTGAACTCATAACCTGATCCACTGCAGAACTTCACATATATTATTATAACTACCATAAAGTAGGTTTAGGAGAAGGTCTTTATCATAGTTGGTCCTCTGGAAGTGTTTCTAGTTCTACATAAATAATAATTATGTCAGTGTAGGATTTTCTTGGACATTTTTAATTTGTAAATGGAAACAACAGCATGCACAAAAATCAAATCAATATTGCTAGTATTTTAAAAACTGCATGTGCTGAAATCTCTGGAAATTCAAGGTTACTATACTCAGGCCTGGATTAAACATACAACAAAACTTTGCAGTACCATGACAGCTGACATTCAGATAGTACATGTTGCAATTGATTTAGCATCATGTTTTTCTTTTTAACTTCATGATGGTTAGTAGTGACACAATGAAATCAGGACTTTTTTAAACTGGATATGTCATTCACATTTTTTCTTGGAGAAGCCTAAAAGGGAGGAAGGGAGGCTGTGGTTAGGGTTCTGTAGTAAGGATATGTCTCACAGATTCACAGAATAATAGTATATCCTAAATTGGAAGGCACCATCAGGGATCATCAAAATCCAACACCTGGCTCTGTACAGGACGTCACAAGAATCTGTGAGGCACATCCCATGTGCCTGAGAGGGTTGTCCAAGCACTTTTTGAACTCTGTCAATCTTGGTGCTGTGACCACTTACCTGGGGAGCCTGTTGCAGTGCCTGATGACCCTTCAGATGAAAAACCTTTTCCTACTATCCAATCTAAACCTTCCCTGACACAACTTCAGGCCATTCCCTCAGGTCCCGTTACTGGTCACCTGAGAGGAGATCAGTGTCTGCCCCTCCTCTTCTCCTCACGAGGAAGCTGTATCTGCAATGAGATTTCCCCTCAGTCTCTTCCAGGCTGAACAGACCAAGTGACCTCAGCTGCTCCCCATACGGCTTCCGCTCAAGGCCCTTCACCGTCCTCTTTGTCCTTCTTTGGACACTCTCTAAGAGCTTAATGTCTGTTTTATATTGTAGTTCCCCAAACTCCACACAATATCCAAGGTGAGGCTGCCCCAGTGCAGAGCAGAGCAGCACAATCCTCTCTCTCGACTGGCTGGTGATGCTTTGCCTGATGCCCCCCCAAGACAGGTTGGCCCTTGTGGCTGCCAGGGAACTGCTGACTCATATTCAACTTGTTATCAATCAGGACCTCCAGGTCCCTTTCAACAGCACTGCTCTCCAGCCTCTCATTCCCCAGTCCGTACATGGGTTGTCAACCAGGGTTGTCCCATCCCAGGTGCCCTTGTTAAACTTCATACAGTTGGTGATTTTCCCAGCCCTCTTAATTTGTCGAGGTCTCTCTGCAGGGCCTCTCTTTCCTTGAGGGAATCCACAGCTCCTCCCAATTTAGTATTCTTTGCAAACTTACTTAGTATCCCTTAGAATCCTGCATCCAGGTAGTTTATGGAGATGTTTAAGAGCCCTGGGCCTAAGGTGAAATGTAGTATGGGGGTGTCAAAACTGGGTGCAAGTTAATTAGCTAGTTCAGACAATGGAATCTTGCTAAAACGAACAGAGGCTGGTAATTTTTCTGCAGTGAACATATATTCTTAGGAGATAAAGTACACTTTTCTGGAAAATGTTCTTTTTCTGTTCTGCCCATGGCAAATGGAGCAGGAAATAGAGGGTTTCAGCTTCTATTTTAAAGGATCTCAAGGAATGCTACAGAAAGTTATTTTCCTAATTTTTAGAGATTGACAATAACCTCTTCAGGTTTTCTGCTTAGGACTTTTAAGCTTTGGACTTTTTTTCTGCTTAGGACTTTTAAGACTTTTAACTTTGGCTTTAGAAGAAATACATTTTCAGTACCTCAGCCGGTTTGGCTCTTTTTCTACTCTACCACTTCCTTTAAAATTTGGTCAGCCCTCTGAAGCTTAGTCCAGGGCATATTTTCACCTCTGATTATCTGCATTACACAGGCTACTCAATAATCAGCACAGCTTTATCTTTTCCCCTGGCAAACTAACCTAGTTTCAATTGATCTTTCTTCAATCTGGTTGTGGAAAAAAAAGAAGAAATATCTCTCTTACTTCATTCTTCCCGTGCTCAACTGTAAACCCAAAGGGTTAAAATGCAAGACTCCTTAAAAGATCCAAAAGTGAGCAAAGGAAGGGCTAAAGGGTGGCTTCTCAGAAACAGATGAATTAGAAGTAAGAAACAGGTTTCCTCTTCTCTACCACTACCCACATCTGAACATACAAACAACAAAAACAATGGTAAGGTAAGGAACAAAATGAGGACAAACTCAAAAAAAGAAAAAAAACCCAGAGCTGGTACTCAGATAAAATCAAAGATTGTTTCCTATCATGAGTTTGTTTTGGAGCATTTATATTCATGAGGTGAATTTTTGTCTCTGCTAAAGTCAGTGGACTGTTTGTTACTGATTTCAAACTAAATCAAGTTTACATCTGGAGATTGACCTTTGATTGCAAGAAACTTCATCCTAAAGTTCTCAACAAAAAGCCTAGTAATTATTCTTGGAAGTTTTTAGAAAACTGTTCATTTAGAGATTATATCAAGAGATTATGAGAAAGAGCATGCAGAACATCAGACACTGATTTATTTTCATGCTCTTCTTTCTGAAAATATTCCCCTCTTACTCAGATTGAATTATAACTCCATGGTCCAATGCCTTTGTTATGCTTTGTGTTCTAAGCTGAAAAGCCTTCTTTCTTTTTGAAAGCCAGATACAATGACCAAATGTTTTCTTGATTTTTCACTTACAGAGAAGCAAGTTCTGATACCTCACACCATATGCCTATATAGCCTTTTCTCTATATTACTGAGTTCACATTCTGGAATCAAGCATCACATGCATCTGGTCAGACTTTACTGAATTTATGTAAAGCCTATCTAGAAATGAGGTATTAATGATTCCTCTCCCATCTTCTATTCTATGTCCCTGAAAAATTGCTAACAAAGCTTCCGGATGTGTTTTTAAAATAGAAAAGGCCAATTACAAACAAATATGTTGCTAAAGTCTAAAACACCCTTAGAAAATTAGTGAGCCCATATTATTGCAGAATGTGGATGCAGTTTTCTTTAAAATATGCTGTTGACAGCAGCTATGCTCTGCTTGGACTTGGGGGATTTGCGGGTTGTGCCACTTTGGGTATTTATGTTATACCATATGTTCCTTCATTGGTTAATACCTGTCTAAGAATGTAATATAAATAGAATAAGACTAAGTATCTTGCAGCTGCAGCTTAACTTCCCTAATTCCTTATGAGGACTTTTGATGCTGACACATGAAAGTCTTTAGCTAACAAATGCAGGAACGTATAATGAGAGCATGATTCTTAGCACTTCACTACAGAACACATGAAGGCAAACTATTTAATGTAGAAAAGCAGTTTAATTCATTGCTAGTGAGTATTACAGCTGGTCTTTATCACGTTAATGCTCTTGGAGGCTTAGTTATGAAAACTGAGCTTACATCTATGTTAGTTTTATATCTGCATATAAGTGGTCTAAGCATTCTCAAAGCTGGAGAACAGGCTAAGCTGTTACATGGATTTAGGAATTGTAAACTCTGTTTTCAGATCTGCTCAATTCATTTCCCCATTTTAATCTGCAGGCAAGTGTTGATATCAGTACTGAAGAAAGTTACTTACCTGCTCCCTATTTAGAAATGAAAACTCAGCCTGACATAACAAAGGTTTACAAATCCATACATTAAACCAGGTTGAATTAGATTTGTTTGGAAGGAGTTGCACAGTATGTTAAAAGTATTTTACCAGAGATTTTCAAGGTAGTATCCTTGCATTGATGTTTTAGAGGAGCTGGCTGGGTTAAGCTATTGCTCTTGAAAAGGCTGTTAGCACAAATGAGAGTAGCATACACAATGCAGAGGCCAGACAGTTTTTCGGGATGACTGGCTAAAGGTTTTGTTAATTTCTGTCACAGCCATAAAATGTTTTGCACATTAAATACTTTGCTTTCATGTGAGGAATGCCACATGTTTTCTGTAGTGAAGTGCATTCCTCTGTTTATAAAGACTTGGTGTGTCAGCATCAAAAGTGTTGATAGGGATTTAACGAAGTTAAGCACCAGCTGCAAGATAAATAAATCAATCTTATTCTAGTAGAAATGTATTATTAGAGAGGTGTTAATCAATAAAGGAACACACAGTATAATATAAATACCCAGTAAGCACAGCATGCACACAGATGATTTAGGTAAACAAAAGCATGTTTAAGGGCTTAGTGAGGAAAGAATCTGTATGCCTAAAAAGAAAGTATCAATATCTGTTATCATGTTGCTTCTCCTTAGCCAAAGAATGTGTGGGCGTGAAAAAATAACTTGGAAAGATTGGAATGCCTTTGTAAAATTAATGAAGAAGAAAGTGCAAGTGTTGTATTGCTGGGTTTTTTCTGTGCAAACAGAGAATATATTGTAGAATTTCCTGGAATATCCCAGATGATGAAACAATTGCATTCAGCCAGACGTACAATTGAAATAAACAGGTATAATAATAATAAACAAAAAGATATAAAATAATCTAAAAAATGGTGTTGGAGGAGGAGATACATAATTACACTTCCAAGGAAAGGCATGTCACTGTCTGTTTTCTCACTTCTGTTTACAAGGGCCAAATGCAGGTGTGCTGACCTGAAACAGAAGATGGTGTACTCCCAGGTTGCTCTGGCTTTCTCAGTTAATGTTTTGTCAGGTTTTGTATCTCCTGCTCTAGAACCCCATTTCACTAAGCACGACGCTGCGAGCTGACCTAATTTGATCTGAGTAGGTTGCACTTCTAACACACTCACAAATATAAACTGACCTAATTTAGGTCATCCTGTGTTACTGTGGTTGAAAGTTCCCTGCGTTGTGTTGATTGTCATGCTTATTTGAAAGTGAAGGGCTTTGGAAACTTTTCAGATAGATGAAACAAATGAAATTACTGTCTCAGTAATTGCTGTAGCAGCGGTGACTCAGATAAAATAATTTACATATTTGAGTTTAACCCATGTTTTAAACATTTGAAATATCACCAGGAAACTCCAGGTCAGTTTTTTTCCTCCTGTCTGAAAAGATGCAAAGATACAGTTTTTCAGACTTGTGCAGTGCTGGAGGACTCTTCAGCTTCCTTTTCACAGTCTTGTGTGGTTTGCAGAATCAATAGCATTATTTAGTAACTTATTTTTTTGCATAGATTCTTGCCTTTGTGCAGTCAGAAAGGCGCAATTTCTCTGCCTCTTCAGAGGGTGTGTAACTGTGCAGGATTACAGTGGGCATGAAGTTACACCCAGTTAACCCCTTCTGCTAAAAACGTTAAAGTGGTGGTGGCACTGTAGTGGGAAGCTATGAGTTTTCTCCTCTGGGAAGGGAAGGGGAAAAGGAGGAAGGGGGAAAGGAGGAAGGGGGAAAGGGGAAGGGGGAAGGACTATGCATCTTGCCGAGCATTAGATTTTTCCATGTTCACCTGTGGGAAGTGAAACTTCTTCAAAAGACAGAGATTTCTCTCGTGCGATTAACTGCAGAGTGCTGATCTGTGAGAAACATGCAGACCACAATCATTCATTCCCAACATGTACAACCAGCAGCAGGTTGCCTGCATGCTAGTGGCTCATTAGATAAAACAGTTCTAGCACATAAACCACAGGCAAAAGTGTCACGTCGCACCCACACCTATATGAACCGCTCGTGCTCCTTTAGGGTAAATAAAAAAATCTACCTCGGTCAATGCTTTTTTCAGAAGCACCTTTGTTTACTTTTACAAAACAAAACAGTCTATCAGGTAATGTGTTTAAATGAACACATGGAACAAAAAAATGGTTAACATGGATTTCTGTATCTCTTTGAAGATGGGAAACCATCTGTAAGAGCTGAGTTTTAATTACGGCAATCATCTGGGGCTTGTTGTCTTAAATAGCTGTCGTAGACTATCCCTTCAGACGTAGTAAATTCTTGCAGCTGATTTGAAGGCATTAGATTTTTGTGGTTGTACAGTAGATTAAAGGCTTTCAGAACAAATTGCATAACAAACATCATTAGCAGAGCTGTCAAAGCCATCACTTATTGCCACAGTTATTGAAATTGTTGTTTTCAAGTATTTTTTTAAAAAAAACTTTGCTCCTTTGATCTTTGCTAGGCATTCACTGATCTGAAGACTTGGCAATGTATTTATGATTCATATACTTAGTTTAGGTTTTGGAATACAAATTTTAAGTTTGTACATATCCATCCTGCATATTTTTAGTAATTCTCATGTATAATTTAAATTATTTTAACATTCCTGTTAATGTGGGGTGACAAAAGGGAGGGAAATGAGCTACAGGTATTCTGGTTCATACGTTACTAGTAATTGGCCCTTGCACATCCAATTACAGTTGTTTGTAGCAACTAAACTAAACAGCAAGTGGTTATATAAAAAAAACATTACTCTTGCAAGTATTTGTTAATAATAGATGAAGAGAAGTGGACTGCTGGAAGCTATCCTTGCCTCACTGGTGGCTGTGGCAAAATCCAACTTGTGCAGGAAGACATCCCCCTTGGCAGCAGTGTTCCACTGCCTCTGAGGAGAGGAAGCAACATTTATGCACCTTGATCACCACCAACAAATCAGATATCAAATCTGTTTCTCTTTCCAGAATCTCTGTTCTGAGGCTTCTTAGCCCAACTAAATAACCCGTTCAAATCAGTTAAAGTTGTTTATCTCTCCCTAAGTCCCCAGTGTCGGTATGTTCACTGTTGTTAGCTAATGTTGAACCCTCTGTTTCATCAGCAGCCCATTCTTACCTTGAAACTGAAAATTTCAGATGTTCCGTGCACATGAACTGTTGGTAGCTTTTATATTACGAAGAACATTTTGACAGTATTTAGGACTACAGTGAACCTTTCAAGCTTTCTAGATTTTGGCCCCACTGTGTAAACAGGAAAGCATAGTTTTTTGATAACTTCCTATCTGAACACCATTTTCTCGTTTGTACGTGCATATGAGTCAATTGTCAGGAAACTTCTAGATTCTGCATGTGTTTGTTAAAATACCACTTCTGTGACAGTGTGAACCACTGTTAGATAGCAAAGGTGCCTAGGACAGATTCAGCGCACCTATACAGGACACAGAGCTGCATATTTGTGGCAGAGATAGAATGTGACTGTGTGCTGTTCTGATTCCTGGTGCACTTCTCACCCTACCTGCCTTGCTGCTGGGCTCAGCTACTTAGTTAAATCCACAGTTCACATCATGGTTTTACATATGTGAGCAATTTTAGAGAAAATAAAGTGAAATATAGCAGTGCAAAGAAGTGCAAATGAAAAATTCTCAAGATTAGGAAGTCACTTCTTTTGCTTTTTGTTTGGCCTTTCTGTGGTTTCAGAAAGGAGAAGAAATGAACGGTTTTATTATTATTACTTGCTAAGTATAAAACCATGGTTCACGAGGTAGCATTGCAGCCAGCTAAAATCCTGACTTTCCCAAATACTGTTTGACAGATACCATGACTTCACTGGAAATGCATATTCATTCATTTAGTGCCTTCAGCTACTAATTACTGTTAATGAGATTGCCTTCATTGAGTCTCCAGTAGAGAAGTACAAAGGTCTGCAAACCATGTGGTTCTGTTAAAAGGTCGGTGCTCTTTCCAATCTGCTTTCCTAACCAACAATGTTCAGTTCCTCTTCCAAGTTTCTCATACTTTTCAGGTATTTGAATTTGATGGGCAAGTGGATAAAAAAAATGTTTCCAAAGGATCAGGATGCTGGCAGGATTCATAGTTCACACTGCAGGCTGAGTTTCCTCTCTGTGAAATGAAGCTAGTATTTACTTATCTTAAAAACTTAGATTTTGTGGGGTTTGTTATCAATATCTCCAAATCAGTGTGCTGTAAACAGCTTGATTCCACTTTGTCTTTTCAAAGCATGCTTGTGATGGTTTCTACATCCTCTTTGCTGTGAGGCTGAAGGTAAGTACAACAGACACAGGGAACCTGTGCAGCCAACCTGCCCTAGGATGGGGGATGGCTGCAACCTCTGCACGCCTTCAAAACTACACTTACCACTGCTAGCATTTCAAATGAGCACCCAGTTCCATCTACTGCTGATCCTTTCCTGACTTTTTTTTGTGGAAGGAAATCAGTACTCCTTGTGCATATTCTAAGTCCTGAATGAATCAACATGTTATCCATATTATCTCTCCCAATTCTGAGTGTTTCTCAAAAATATTATGCATACCTTTTCCCTTAATTACTGAATGACAATCCACACTAATGAATGAAACTGGCCCATGTAGCCCCACAGTTAGGCAAAGGGGCTGTGAAATGGAAGGAACATTATTCTGTTCTTTAAAGTCAGGGACAAAAATTAATTTCTAGCTACTCAAATATGTAGTCAACTATTTAGAGGTAATTAACAACTTCTAACAGATAAATGTTAGGTGTTGATCAGCTGTGAAAATCAAGATAAACTTTTGGTAACAGAAGGTTGATCATGGGACTTTCGAAAGCTTTCCAGTGACTGAGAATTACAAATACCACTGCCATTATTTTCCCCCTCGCTTTTACTTTACGACTTTAAAAATATTTTCCTAGAATGGGAGTTGAACTGGATGATACCACTTCGAACTTTTTTTCTCTGTAATAATCAGAAAGCTGAGAAATTTAAATGTAACAGCTGAGGAGGTGTGAAGCTGTGATTCCAGCTCCGTTGGCAATGCAAATGCCTTTTCCCTGCAAAGCTCACTTCACATAAGCATACACAAATGACGAGTGCTTCAGCGTGCAAAAAAGGGTGTTGACAGGAGAAGCCAACAAGTGGAGGATTGGCAAGCACTAAAAATTTTCACTGGTGCGATGCAGTTTGCACAGAGAATTATAACATTACCCTGTACACATAACATAATCATCTTGAACCACTAAGGGGTGTATCTGTGGCTGTGGAAGACCTCAATATACTCTCCTGACTCTCAATAGCCAGAGCATCCAGCACTTAAAACTTCTGCTTTTCCCTCGAGTGTACTGAGTCCATGGAGGTAGGTTTAGGAAAATATACTGGATCTGAGACTTGAAGGGAAATGAAACATATGGGAAATTGAAATGTTCAAGGAAGGAAATGCAAATGCTGAAGTTGACCTCAGTTTGCCAAGTGAAGGTCTGGTCCCACTGCAGAGTTTCTGGCAAGGAGGGGCAGTATCTGCCATGACATGTGCCTGGAGGTATTTAAAAGATGTAGATGTGGCACTCAGGCACATGGTTTAGTGGTGGAGTTGGCAGCCCTGGGTTAATGGTTGGTCTCAATGATCTTAGAGCTCTTTTCCAACCTTAAGGTTTCTGTGGTTCTATTGGCCTGTGGTTCTAGGGTTCCATGACATGGGTAAATGTTTGAACACTGATATTGCACTCTAATTAGTGAGTTTAGTGTATTGTTACTGGAGCAGGTGGCAAGCCATGAGCACTCTGGTGCACATACCTTCTGGGTAGCCTTGGGCCAGGCAGCAATGCAGGCTGGGTGGGAGGGCCCTTTGTCCCAGTGTCTCTCTTCAGTCCCCGGCCTTTCCTACTCCTCACAGGAGCCAGAAACTGCTCTCCTTCTATGCCCAGGTGCAGATGGCTTCCTTCACTGCAACAGCTTGGCTCCTCTCACTGGCTGCATTGTGGCAAGCAGAGAGCAGAGGCTCCAGACCATCAGCTGTTCCATGGTTTACACCACCGTCTCCTTGGGAAAAGAAGTATGCACTTCACTAATTCCCTTTCTACATGACCACAGGAAGAAATAGAGGACACTAACACTGTCCTGTCCAAAAGTCCATGGTCAGAGCCATCGCTTTGTTTTCTGGTGTACCTGCACTTAGAACCTTACTGATCACTTGAATCTCAGGTTCTAACAAGTGTGCATCTCAGCAGCTGCTGTCTGTTGTGTGTTTTTTTCTCTGGTTGCTCAATATTCAAAATTTTACTTTCTTGCCTGGGTTTTTTTGTTTGTTTGTTTGTTTTGTTGGGGTTTTTTTTTGTTTGGTTTGGTATTTTTTGTTTTTGTTTTGGTTTGGGGTTTTTTGTGTGGGTTTTTTTTTTTTGGTTGGTTTGTTTTTTTGTTTGGGGGGTTTTGTTGTTTTTTTTTTGTTTTTTTTTCTGGTTTTTGTTTGTTTGTTTTTTGGTTTTTTTTGTTTTGTTGGGGAGGTTGGTGGGGTTTTTTGTTGTTTTTTGGTTTTTTTTTTTTGTTTTTTTGTTTGTTGGTTGGTGTTTTTTGGTTTTTTTTTTTCCCTTTCCAGCATAAGGTGATTTAGTGCAGCCTTAGTTTAGCAGAAGAACATTCTGGCTGTGAACAGAAATACCTTGACCTGGTGTCTCCCATGGCAGTCACACTTCAGCTGCACCGGGGCTGGGCTTGTGTTTGCCTTGGAAAGTGAAACCAGGGGAGGTACATGTGTTGCCATGTTCTAACAAACAAAAGTCAGGCCAAGGTCACCGAAAGGTTGGGCAGCCTTCATACCCTGTAAGCAATCCATGTTCATTGTTGTCACCTGCCGACCTTTCTTAAAAGGCCTAGGCACAGGTTCTCATGATTGTGATCAATTTCTGACTTAGCTTCGACATTTCCTTGACTTTCAAGGAAACACTCCTTGCACATAACCCACTATGGAGTGAAAGCCAAGTTAAAAATTGTGTCTTCTATACAAAACTCAGTGCCATTCCCACAAGTCCAGACAGCAGTATGTGATTTAATCCATATCCATGGTAGACAGTGAGAGCCAGCATATACTGAACTTCCTGTACACATTACAGTGGAGAGAAATCAGCTTTGTGTAATGATAGAAAATGCTGGCTGATACTGTGAAAGAGAGTGCAAGCAGGGAGCTGCTGCAGGACCTGGGATGGGAGGGGAACTGTCTGGCCCCTCTGAGGGTCTGCAGGTGGCTGGTTCCTCCTGCAGCACATGAACCTCTGCTGACTGCAAAGACATCTTGCCAGGGGAATTGACATTCACATCTGGTTGTTGGATGGTCACTAGTGGCTTTCCCCATGGCTCAATATTGGGGCCAGTTCCATTTAACACCTTTATTAATGACCTGGATGAGAGGATCGAGTGCACCCTCAGTCAGTTTGCAGACAACACCAAGTTGGGTGGGAGTGCTGATCTTCTGGAGGGCAGGAAGGCTCTGCAGAGGGATCTGGATCGATGGGTCGAGGCCAGTGGAAGGAGGTTCAATAAGGGTCTCCTATGCTTGGATCACAACAACCCCATGCAGGAGTACAGGCTTGGAAGATGGGTGGAAAGTTGCCCAGAGGAAAAGGACTTGGGGGTGCTGGTCATCAGCAAGCTGAATATGAGCCAGCAGTGTGCCCAGGTGGCCAAGAAGGCCAGTGGCACCTGGCTTGTATTAGCAATAGTTGGCCAGCAGGACTAGGGCAGTGATTGTCCTCCTGTACTTGACACCTCAGAATACTGTGTCCAATTCTGGGCCTCTCACAAGAAGGACATTGAAGGACACTTCTCTGGAGTTTGTCCAGAGAAGACAACAAGGAGCTGGGGAAGGGTCTAGAAGACAAGTCCTATGAGAAGTGGCTGAGGGAGCTGTGGGTGTTCAGTTTGGAAATGAGGGGAGACCTCATCACTCTCTAAAATGCCCTGAAAGGAGGTTGTAGCCAGGTGAGGGTTGGCCTCTTCTCCCAGGCGACCAGCAACAGGATGAGAGGAAATGGACACAAGCTGCACCAGGGGAGATTCAGGTTGGACATTAGGAACAATTTCCTCACTGCGAGGCTGGTTAAGCATTGCAACAGGCTGCCCAGGAAGTGATGGAGTCACCATCCCTGCAAGTGTTCAAGAAATGACTGGATGTGGCACTTGGTGCTACAGTTTAGTTAGCACTGGCTGTGTTCAGCCAAAGATTGTACTCAGTGATATTGGAAGTACTTTCCAATCTTAATTTTCCTATGATTCTATAATATGATTCAGGGAGGTGAATAGCAAACAAAAAGCTCCTTCCTGGGCTACACTGCACCCACAGCAAGGGAGAGGCCCTATAATGCTGAAGATGAAATCATCCCTTAATTTACAAGAAGCCATACCTTCAGGGGCAGTATGTTCTGCACCATGCCTATGTGCAGAGATCCAAAAGTTGGTCAGGCATTTTGTCTTCCTTCTCTCTGGGACACTGGCTCCCATTCAGGTGGTGCTGACATTGCACAGTTCCTTGCAAACCTTTCCACAAGCACCATGCTGGTCACTCAGAAGACTGTAAGATGGGTAAGCTGTCCCACTTCAGATCACCTTGTCCTGCTTTTTCTGCCCCTGCAGGCACTGAGGGCTGTCTTGCACTATAATTTCCAACTCTCCTTTCATTACTGTTCTTCTGCTCCCTCCACCAAGGCATTGTGTCTCTTAAACCATAGTGCTGAAATTGAAAAGAATAATGATCCTCTCTTTGCTCATCAGAACCACTTCGGGTAATGTATTCCCTACTGACACTTCAAATTTTTAGCTGTGATGATGTCCATTCAGCCCATGCTGGGCTGTCCAAGTAGGCAGACCAAGCAGCTGGAAGGCTGACTGTAGGTTATAGAGAAGGCATGTAAGCAAGTCAAATCACAACACCATGAAATTAAGCAATTAGTGTCCCAAGTGAACCTGACTAAAAGAGCTGTGTTGAGCCTCACATTCCCAAAAGTCAGCTTTTGTATATCATCTGGTCAATGTTTACACTCTCTCACCCCTTTTATTGGATAAAGCTCTGAGTTTATGGAGGTAATGGCTCCAAAATGAAGTTAGGTGAGGCTGTGGCCGTGTAATTCAGCAAGTGGTACCAGTAAATGCAGCAGTTGAAGCAGCTGTTGTGATCCAGAATTAATGTATAAGCACAAGAATACAAAGAACTGCAATGGTGACAATATCCCTGCACACAGGGATTAGTGAGACTCTTAGAGTATTGTGTCTGGTTCTGAGTGCTTCAGGAAAATGCTGAAGGAAAATCTGGTGTCAGGGAGACCTGTCTTAAGTGTGAAGTTTAAGGCCCTATATTTAGTTCAAAAGCCTCTATATTTGTTCAAAAAACACGCTAAAACAGTAATTTCATTGTTGGCTGCAATCAACTGCATGAGAAAGGATTTCTGATAATTCATTTTTATAAACCAAAGCAGACAAGATCTGCACACTGAAAGTTACGTTTAAACAAGCCTACAGGTGTGCAGCAGTTCCTCTTCCACCTCAGGTCCTGAGAAGAAGTAGTGTAATAACTCAGGCATCACAAACAGACCTGATAAAGAGAGAGCGTCCAAATTCTTTGGACAATGTTGTGCTTCAGGTCAGACCACAACAGGACAGTCTGTTCTACCTTACCAAACGTCAGGTTACATTCACAGCACACAGTGCAGCATGTACTAGAGACAGCTTGTCTGGATGTAGGGAGAGAACAGCAGCAGTGACACGGCTGTGCTGACACAGAGCCCTCTAGGCCCACCTCTCATTACAGCAGGTTGGGTGAATCAGAGCTGTGTGCTAATAATGCTATGTAGCATCCAGCTTTCATAACCAGAGGTGTATTACATCTGAATGGTGTCTGTACCCCTAATGTTCATTGGACTGTGAACTGAGAACACTGCTGGACCAGAGCATGCAGTTTTCATATTACACTGAAAGCTCAGCCTATTTGGGGGCAATTTTTGTTTGTTGTACCCTTCACCCAGTTCTCCAATTCAGATAAGAATGCACTGAATCAGATTATATTCCTTCTTACACTCTCGACATTGCTGTGGTGAAATTCCCTGTATTTCTTTGGTCATTTTGCTGATATACCTCTGTGTAAAGCAAAGAGGAGCTGGAAGGGCTTTTTAGTCCCGTATCACTGTACATTAGACACTCCACTGACACAGCAGTCCCTCATAAAGAATTGCCATGTAAATGCTGCTGCTGCTGCTGATGTTGCTACTACTACTAATGCGTCAAAGTCTTCCGCTGTGCTGTGGATCCCACACCTGAAGCTTTCCATTAAGCAGGCACCATACTCTAGATTTCAGTCCTAGGTCACATTTCATTTTTGTACATTGTTAACACAGACCAATTTAATCCTCTGGAGAAAGAAGGAAAGACCAGTCATTCTCAGCTTGGGGGTTTAGACTGCCTTGATCAGCACAGAGGAAAAGCCAGTTAAAAATGAAACAAAAAATATAAAGCAAATAAGAATGTGTCCCTTGGGGTGAAGGGGGTGGTCTGCATTATCTCCATAGCTCATCACTTTTATTTCAGTGGTTGAAGAGCATTCTTTGTTCCCTGCCCTGGCAGAAGCAGGGGAAAGCACTGCCTTGTTGGCCTTGTGCTGGCAGTTGTGATACCCTGCTTTGGGGGAGGTGGCAGGGAAGAGCAGTTCTGCCCCTGAGCTTGACTAAAGAGAAACACGGAGCATGAGGAGCAGGGAGAAAATTTGGGACAGCAAAAGCAGCCAGCAGCAGGCTTTAACAGAGATTAAAAGAAAGAGGTTTTCCAAAAGGCATGGAGGGAAGAGTGGAGCCTGTTGCTGGTAGCTGGGCTGAGAGCAAACCTGAGGAATGGTCCCTGTTGGGACCATTCAGATACACTGGACAGTGTTTGAAATGTGATGGAGTCTCTGCATTCCAATTGTACAACCATCTCTGGGTGGTTTTTAAACGCTTGCTGTAACAAGATGACAATAAATCTCTGCATGCCAGCTCTGCCAGATGGGGTCCTGTCACATCTCGCATATATCCCTCTGCAATCAGTGCCTTATTTGCATATTTCTTTTTCTCCTTCCTAATCTGGCATAACGAGTGGGGAGAAAATGTGTAAATATTTTTCCCTGTTAAAGAGATTTCCCTACCCCTGCATTCATATTTTAAAAGGAGGATAATCATTCAGGTTGATCACATATATTTTCCTGTTGTTTACAGACATCAATCTAATGATATCTCAAACATTACTCTTATATAATTGGTATGAGATATATGTAATTAATTCTGAACATACAAACATCTCAGTGCACAAAATTTGGGCCAAACAAATCACATTAAATATATGGGGTTTTTTACCTTCGATAATATCTGTTTACAATACTTATTTTCAGTTCCAATTTCATTTTCTTGTCTTATTTTATCAGTTCCTCTACTTTAAAGTAAGTTTTATTCCAGGAAAGAGATTTTAAAATGTACTGAAATGTAAAAGCATTTAAATTATCACTCTCCTTTGTGACCTTTTGTTATCTAATGTTTATCTAGTCCTCATTTGTTTAAGCATGGCTAAATGTTTTATAAAAAAGTCTGAAAAGTATTTTAATGAGTTCAAGCTTACTGATGAAGCTACATTCAACCATAGTAAATTTAACCAATAAATTCTGTTATCCCTATGGCTAACAGTCAGCAGGGCTGTATCTGCCTCTTCATGCCTGTCCACTTGAAGACTGAGATGTGCAAGGAAAAGCAAAGGGAATCTACGGTGATATTCAAGGTTGCCTTCGGCAGCCTCATCCACCCAAATTGCTATCCAAGTTCACATCCACCTAAACAGCAGAGACTTTGGTTTAGAAACCCATCATCCTCCTCAAAGCTCATCCCTGGAGGACTTGCCTCTCCCTGAAGGCTCTCCATAAACAGGGGCGGGGACCCGGGGTCAGCATTCAAGGACTGCAGAACAAAACCCATGGAAATGGCACAAGAGGACAAGCATTGGCAGGGCCAGCCTCTCTCCAGGACATTCAGCATAGCAGCCATGGTCTTTCCCATCCTGCCTATCCCTGGCTCCCTTGGGGCCATGGGCACCTTGGCTTTGCCACAACCATCTGAGCTTGACACCAGTTGTTTTCCTTGAAGTTTCAGTTTCCACTGTTGTCTACCTTCCTAACTGCAGGAGCTATTGCTGGCAGTACTTGCATACTGGACCGTGCCCAGCCAAATGTGGGTCATATGCCTGCCCAAGTGGGGAGGAAGGGGAGAAGTAATGGGGTGCTGCCATGCTCACTGGGTGCACACTGTCCCTCCCTCCTACTTACCTGGTGGTGGTGAAGCCCCTCATCCAGAGCACATTACACATGGCTGTTACAAATGCTATTTCACATTCCTCATGCTTTTTCATACATGCCATCAGCCTCAGCTTCCTCAAGATGATTTCTGTCCATCTGTTCTGTATTTATATGGACATGCCATCATTTTGCCTCTGTTTTCTCCTTCCCTTTGTCGTGTTTGCTGAGGTCTGTGCCTGTTTTTCATCTGAAGCTTACAAAAGAGTTCAGGTCTGAGTCATGGACTAGTCATACATTGGAACTGAGCCTCCTACATTCCCTTGTCATTTATTTTTGGAATGGGGTCTGCATGCTAGAACACTATGGCTAAATATTAAATAACCGAAGGCAACCACAGCTGTAATGGACAGATTCTTATCAGAATTCAGATGAAACGCAATCAGTTTTTAGTGTCTCATTTTTAAACTAAAGGCAATTCTAAAAAAAAATCATTAAAAACACTGAAAATTCAAACAATTTAAAAGTTGCAGACATCAGAATGGAGCATTTTACAGAATTAAAATACATTCACAAAATACTTCATTGTCACCAAAATTATAGGGGTTTGGCTTAACATTGTGTCTGAAAAATGTGTATGAGCAAGTACAGTGCAGTACTGGCAGCTGCTCTCCTGCCAGATTTCAAAAGTGAGTAATATATACTCGCATATATCAGTGATATACTCCTATACACATATAGCAGTAGTTTATGTTTCTTTCAGACCTAAAACAAATAATGTGAAAACAATCTAAGCTTTTATGTCTTTATGCTTTTACTCTGGTTGATGTAGAGAATAGCTGAAAATACCCTGAGCACCCTGAAGACTTAGAAACTAGCAAGCAAATAAAAGAAGCCCAAAACTGTTAACTTAACTGACTTATTAGTTAACTTAGTTAACTAAGTTAACTAACTGTTAACTTAACTGTTAACTTAACTGACTGTTCTCTTTACTGCTGTTGCTGTATCGGTTACTTAGGGAGAGGGGTTTCTCAGCAATTCACAGCAGTGTCTGCTCTTGTCCTTGCTCACTCTCTCCACCCAAGCCTTCAAGTTATGTTGTCCATGGCTACGCTGCCTTAAGCAATACTGGCCTCCATATGATGCTGCTCTTGGGCCAGCAAAACACTTCTTAGAGCAGCCTCAGGCCAGCCCACAGACCTCCAGCTGAGGAGCTGTCAAGAGTTGACTGCGGCAGGGAGAAGATGTGTGGAACAAAGTTTATGATGCAGTTTAGAGAAAGAAATGTCAGGAAGTAATACAAAAACAAGATTCTGAACCCTTTTTCTTTTTGAGGTAGAAGTTCTCCTCCTCATATCTGAAGCTTACCGTAAGATTTCTGCTTCCTGGCGTATCTGGTTAAAAAATTAAAAGTCTGAGGTCTGAGTATATATGTAATACAATCTGAAATAAGATTCTGGTTTATTACTTGCCTTAGCTTTACCAGACTCTTTGCTAACAACAACAATAATAAAAAGTAATACTAAACATAGTAACCTCCACATTTTTTAGTCTTAGGCACCAATCCTGTCTCCGGTGCTGCACACTGGGATATGTATGATGACCCACTCCACTTGTCTCCAACAGACACCCTGGGAATCCCTGAACTGGAACATTTGAAAAGCCTTGTTGGTAGAAGCGAGGGATCTACTAACTTCATCTTGCTAAACAGATACTAATAGTAGATTTAAATTTAGCATATGTGCTGAGGCCTTTTGCAATTTTTGGAGCCAAAATATAATCTTGTGTCCTCAGGAGAATAAAAAAATAAGTGAACAAACAGTATGAGTGGCAAACAGAATTGCTAACTTGTAGAAGACTTGCCTGGTCAGTCATTTTCAATAGATGTAACAAAGGTGATAATCCAAGAAAGCACTGGATGATGTGGATGAAGTACAGGTACATTTTTGCTGGACCTTCAAAACTCATCTGTTTAAACTGGAGGGTTTTTTTTGCTGTGGGTTGGTTTTGTTGTTTTCAGGTGGTTTTTTTGTGGAAACTTGAACTAAAGGCAGAAGCAGTGTAAATTTATTGCAAGTGAAAAGTAATACAGCTTTCTTTTACCCTCTCGTGTGCACTAACCCTTCAGATGTCCTAAGATTTAGACTCTCAAAGATTTCATTTCCTATTTCCCAAGCATTAGAGGAAAGCAACAAGATGAGATGAATGGTCTCAAATATCTCTTAGAAATCTTCTAACAACTTCTGAAGCAGAGATGCAGAAGTAAAACAAAATGTACTTTTGCTTTAGGGTTTTTCTCTACACCAGTTTTTTTTTTTTTTTCTTTTCATTGTGGTCCCTCATTTCCCCACCCAGACAAAATACAGCCATGACAACATGGAAATCCCCTGAGCAGTACAGCCCTGATAATAAGATTGTTCAGGTTCAAGAAAAATATTATGTCTGAAAAGACTTTTTCTTTTAGTTTGCTCCAACTGAAACAGGAAAAAAAAAAAAAAAGATCAAAGTGATAGCCCACTCAATTATAAACAAGACAAATTTAAAGTGAGAAGGTGTCATTTCTGGATAGAGGTCAATTTGCACAGGAGAGCCCTCCTTTAATGACATTTCTGGCTGAAAATGAGGTAGAAATTAGCCTGAGGGTTTCTAGAATAACAGTATTGAAGAGGGTTAAGAAAAGTGCTGAAATTCTTAACTGAACTTCTCTAAAGCAAGTAAGAGGTAAGCCTTAGTGATGTGAAGTCACCGAGGCCCAATCTCACTAATTCAAGTTTGGCTGCAATGAGCTTGCATCAATCACAGAAAACTCGGGAGAGAGACATGAGGACAAACTCCTGCTAAAGTTCCACCAGCTGACTCAGAAAGAGGGTTTTTCTTGGAGGGATATCATGAGACTTTGGCAGTGACCCAAATAATTCTGTAAGTGAACCCTCGGTGGGGAGCCCCAGGGTCCTACTAAAGGAGGGGCTTGATACAGATACTGGAGATGTCCATCTTCCAGGCAGCCTCCTTGAAATCTTTTGGAAAGGGGGCCAATTCTTCCCATTAGAAAAGGGCAGGGGAGCCCAGAAGTAACACCTTGACAACCCACTGCCCCCAGCTTTGGGCAGCAAGTGACTTTGCAGGACAGTCCCTGATGTTCTGGCAAGGCCACTTTTCTAGACATGAGTCCTGAACTTTCACCTCTTTGGTGAGCATTGTAAATTATTTCCTTGCAAATGGGAAAGCTGATGTGGCTTCCATATTGAGCCTCCTTATTGTAATGTCATCACTTTTCTGTTTGCTCGGGCACTGTTACCAACTTTGCCCTCAGTTTCCTTTACGCCTCCAACCTAAAGCTTTTTTTGGTGCAGCCAGGCCTGTCCCAGAGCTTGCTCTTCTTTTTAAGGTCTTCAGCTCACTTGTAGTTAGCCACATCAGTCAGCCGTGTGCACAGCCCTGCTTTACGCTCTGGTGTGCGTTGGTGTTTACAGCCACAGAAAGTGTGCAAAGGAAATATTTAACACCTCTTTATCTTTCGCTTTCTGCCTTTGATTTGTCCAAAGCCTGTGCAAATGTGAGATGTGCCACTTTGTTCTCAGGAGCCGGGTTTTGCAGGATTAGTCTTTCAAATCACGGCTTTTCTGGTTCAGCGCTGCCTTATGTGGAACTTCATAGAATCACAGAAGGTTTCGGGTTGAAAGGGACCTTTGAAGATTATCTGGTTTCAACCCACCTGCCATGGGCAGGGACACCTTCCACTAGACCACGTTACTCAAAGTCCCATCCAACCTGACCTTGAACACTTCCAGGGATGAGGCATCCACAGCTTCTCTGGGCAACCTCATCATCCTCACAGTAAAGAATTTCTTCTCTATGTCCAATCTTAATCTACCCTCTTTTAGTTTAAAACTGTTGCACCTTGTCCTGTCACTACAGGCTTTGGTGAATAATTTCTCTCCATCTTTCTTATAAGCATCCTTTATATATTGAAAGGCCACGATAAAGTCTCCACGGAGCCTTCTCCTCTCCAAGCTGAATAACCCCAACTCTCTCAGCCAGTCTGCGCAGGAGAGGTATTCCAGCCCTCGCATCATCTTAATGGCCCTCCTCTGGACTTGCTTCAACATGTCTGCATCCTTCTAATGTTGGAGACCACAGGGCTCAATGCAGTACTCCAGGCAGGGTCTCAAAGAGTAAAGAATGGACTCCCTTGACCTGCTGGCAGTGCTGCTTTTGACCAATAGTTAAAGAATAAACAAAAGCAATCACACTTGATGTTCCATACCTGGAAGATTTTTCTCCCTTGGACCTGCACACTTCTGTGGGGAGCAAAGTGGATGCAAGGGCTAAACCATACACTGAGGGAAACCAGCAGCACAAGTCACAGTAGCTGAGTCAGGAGCACTGTCCATGAAACATGCTCACTTCTCACTGGACTTTACCAGGTTTGCCCAAACAGGTTGACAGGCCTGATCCAGAAGGTCCTTAGTTTTGAAGTGGGGAAGCCAGTTTCAAAGTAAAAGCTCAGCTATTATCTTCAGGCTGGCTTCCTGCCCTCTGCCACCAGCCATCCTCTGCGTAGGCATGTTTACATTTCCCCTCGCCTGAGGTCTCTCTGCCAGGCGACGGGTTTGCTCAGCGCCGGGTATAAAGGCAGCGGGCACGGGTTTCACACACACACGCACTGCACACTTGCAGCGTGCTCAGAATGACACAGCCCAGTACAGTATTGAGCATTTTTGCCATGTTTCTTCACACCACTTTTGGGGAAAGTGGTTGCACCTCAGCAGACGGTGATGGTGAGTCATTTCATCTTCATCTTTCCACTCCTGTGTGATCTTGAAAAACCTCAGTTAAGAGCTCCTAAATGCAACTGCTGGGTTAAATATGTTCATGTTTTGACTTCCAGTCTCTCTTTCAGTGCCAGAACCTGAGGTGGAGGTGGAGGTGTAGCTGGAGGATACCTATTTAATTTTATCCCCAAATCTGCTGTCCTTATAAATCCATATGAAATAAGGGAGATCGTAACAGTGTGCACAGGGCATGCAGGGTCAGACCTGTCACTCCTCTCTCATTGTATCTAGTGTTCATGTGAGGACATATGCCTGGGAACAGGGAACCACTTCACCCTTCTGCAGGCCATGGTCACTCTGAGCTGCCACTGGAGAGGGGTGAGATTCTGGCTTCTTTTGCTCTTGGCAGTTTCCTCCAAATAAAATGTTTCAATGTAAATCAAACTTGACAGAAACTGTTCCACTTTAAAAACCAAACCTTTATATTTTCTTTAAGCCTTTGCATCAGATGTGTATCTGAGGGATAGTTCCAGTCTGCCTCATAGCAGGGCTGATGCAGCAACTCAGCCAGGGGGTTCTCACAGCCCATCACTGATAGCCTTTATTCCTTACTCAACAAATAATTATGAATTATGGTAGATTTCATGATCTCATGTAGAGAAGTGAAAAGCATTTAGCAGCATCAAGATCAAGTAGAAACCTCTAAAAATCAGCAATAAAACCACTGTTTCAGGCTGCTGTTCCTTTTTCACAACAGGGAGATTAAAAATATGATTAGAGATTCAGTCCTAGATCTGCTAAAATCTTATTTGTCTGATACTAAACAAACAGCAGTGACAGAGTTTGTGCGCTATACCTGAAGGACATGGACATTTGCTAAGTTACTGGTAGTTTAGAGCTCCATTGTTTGGGGACAAAAGAGTTTTTGGTTTTTAGAAAGAGAATGGCTGTGTTCCTATGCTATCTCACAGCGAATGTCATTTTTCCCTGGGTGTCCTGTACTTCACATGTAACGTACGTGTGTGTAGACAATTGTCCATATATACATACGTAATTGTACATATATACATAGATAAGATATGCATGATACTTTTTTTAATTAAAACAAAACAGGGTCTGTCTCAGAACTGCATCTCACCACCTTGTTTTTTTATTTGCCTTTTATTCATACATTCTGCAGCTGCTTAGAGCCAGCATTTGCAAGCAGCTATGGTGATGAATGTTCAATGCTAGTGATTTATTGTTGGTGTCACTGAAATCATCAGGGCTTCCCAAAAGCAGATATGATCAGACCTTTACATGTTTTGTCACTATCTCCAGTAAATCATAATTTACTTAGAATTAAAGACAAATAGATTCAGAAAATCCCTACTGAGCAATTACCAGCTTTTATGATTTCTCGATGAATCTCCTGGGTTTGGCCAACAAATTAATCAATCCAGGGTAAAATCACCCGTGACAGATGCTTGATTTTCATTCTCTGCCTTTCTGGCTCACCCTGCCTCCTGACAAAGTGCCGCCTGCCGACCTGGGCATGAGCTCACCCTTATGGGCACTCTTATTGGCAGAGTGGGAAAAGCTAATAATGGCAGCACTTGCCTTCTCCTCTTTTCTGAGCCTCCCAAGCACTGTACCCCAGCCTGGCAGAAGTGGTGGAGACCCCCTAAAAAGGCCTGAGAGAGCTACAAGCAGAGCTAAGAAAGGGGAGCCAGGGAAGGGCAGGAGGGCATGGGTGGGGGAAGCGGGAGGCAGCTGGGCTGTGGGCTGTGGGGTGCCATGGCTTCAGTGGTCCTGCTACCCACACTGGTATAGTTTGTCCAACCCACATCAAAACTTGTGATTAAAATGAGTTCTGCCTGAATCACATCAGCACCAAAGATCCCACATTATTCTGTCTATGGAGAAAGTCACTTCATTGACTTTGGAAATTTGGCCACTGACTCTTCAGTGCTGAGCAGTGCCTTTGGTTTCACACGTTGTTGTCAGTCCTGGTGGCTTTAGAGCTTCAAGCTGAAGCATGTCCATAGCCTCTGCTAACACTCTTCTCTTGGTAAAGGCTCCTGAGATTCCTACTGTGGATTGAACCATCCTGTTGGATGTCATCCAAAACCATTTATGTGAAGAACCTGTCATGGCTGTAGCTATGAGAGCAGATTTTATCCCACTAGAATCATCCCCGTCCAAGCCCTGCCTTGATTTCAGCAGGGGGGCTCACAGGCTCATGGCTCTGCCTCATCTGGGCTTCTCAAGGCAAATATTATAATCTTGTAAACTTTTAATTGAGTGAAGAGTCCTTAGCGGAATGAGTCATGTCAGAGTCATCAAAACCATTCACACAGCAAACACATTTGTGTGTGGTGGTTCTGAGGTTTAGAGAAGAATTATAACTAAAGCGGCATGCATACTTATGTCAGACAAAAAAAATTAGTCAGGCCATGGAAAAACCATAGCAGAAAACACATTTCAAATTGCTTACATCACAGTATTGATGAAATTTAATACACTCCGTGGTTAGTATGTTATTTCCATGAATAAGGAACCATGTAATCACAATGTGAAAGTTCAATGTCAAAGAGATAAAGTCAGCTTTCCTTCCAGTGTGGCACCAAAGGTGTGCTGTGTTGGTTAAACCTTAAATGGTTGTTTGAACTGCAAGATAAAACCTTTATTTTCATTTTGCAACCAGCCTGATAGAGAGCAAATTCAAATTTCTGTAACTTTTTAGCAAAGGATGAGTGGGCAGCTGAAAGATTTTTTTATGATAAGCAGTTTGTTAATAGGATGATGAATTAATTTAGTAATAGGATGATTAGCTGTTTTGGGTGTTTATGCAAAATCTGGTTTATGTGGTTTGCATATACAGACACCACCAAGCAGTCTTACAGAAAGGAAGATTAGTCATCCTAATCTATAAGTTTTAATATTGCCCTGAGTATAAATAAGCAAGTCTCCTGGCAGTTGCAAGTAAAAACTTAGGCTTAAAACGTGACGTATCTGTGTATGTTAGCTTTGGGTGTATATATCTATATGAAATATAGGTATATTTTATATTTTATATAGATATATTTATCCATTTTACACAGATTCATTTGAGCTTACTTGTTATCTCACGAGTTTTGAATATACCTACATTTATATGCCCTCACTTCTACCGATGAATATGCAACTGCATGTGGTGCATGTTTCTCTACATGTATGCCTGCCCATGTGGCTCTGCACTGGACAAGGCTCTCCCGTGTGAAACTGCTGCAGGGCTTATTCTAGAGTTGTGCTGACCTCTGTGTCTCTCTCTTGAATACAATGGTCAAATACTGAGGCTTTCTGTGCTGCACAGGTTCTCCCTTCAAAGCAGCAACACCAGTAGAAGACAGTGCATCCCTTGTTCTTCAGGGAGATTTGGGCTCCCAGAGCTGCGGTGAGAAGACCAGTAATAATTTCTCAGCACTGGTTGCTCATGGCGACGAATGGCACTAAATCTTCACTCACAGGGCATAGATCTGCCTGTGGGTTCTGCGTTAGTACAGCATCAGGTGCTCCCATCCCTTCTGCTGCCCATCATGGGTGCTGGTGGCAGCAGTCCCTTTCCTAGCCTCTGCCTGCACTGCTGTTGTATGTTTCTCTGCATTCCCGAGTGACTTTTGAATTTCTTCTCTTACTCAAAACCCAATTCGAGATGCAGCTCAGCTCTGAGGTCAGAAAGAAGCACTGCTGATGCTCTTACATTTTAAAGCCATCAAAAAACTCTCCTCTGCTTTCTCCCAGATGTCAAACCATACAGCCTTTGGATCTTCAGGTACGCTTCCATGCCGGACAAGGTCTGGGTCTCCCTGCATGCTGTCAGGACTGTCCAGGGTTCATAGAACATCACAGTTTGGACTATGAATCACAGTATCTGAAGAGGTGGTCACACCTCAGTGATCGAATTGGATTACAGCAGAATTGACCACCATTTTTTCTGGGAGGGGTTTTCCACTGGAAACCTTTCAATGTTTCAGTACTTCCCCACTATGTTTGTGAGTGTGAGTCACTGATATCCCCAGAGCAGACGGTGATAAGGCAAGGGGGAAGGGTTTTAAACTAAAATTGAAGATATTTAGATTAGACATTAGGAAGAAATCCTTCTCTCAGTGGGCAGTGAAGCACTGGAACAAGCTGCCCAGAGTAGTTGTGGATGCCCCAAATCTGGAAGTGTTCAGGCCAGTTTGGAGCAACATGATCTAGTGGGTGGCATCCCTGCCCATGGCAGGGGGGTTGGAATGAGATGATCTTTAAGGTCCCTTCCAACCCAACCATTCTATGCTTCGATTCTTTTCTCACTGCATCAGGTACCCCACATGGCAAGGACATATATGAGGAACAGGTAGCAGAAGACTGAGGAGGGGATCAAGGATAGTCTCTGGACATAAGGTAGAGGTTTATTTGAAAGAAGACAAAGGCATTCCTGCCCCAAGGATCCACTCAAGGGGTCATGGCAATAACCCTTTTCCCATCCACTCTGCTATGGTGGATGAGATTTCATGAAGTGAGACTGCAGTTGCAGTTTCTGCTGGAGAGAACTCCTCTCAGAAGTGTCAGTTTTTGCATCACTGACCTTATACCTACCAAGTGTAGGACTCAAGACTTATGCTCTTAGTCAAATCATGATTGTGTTATGACTCATTGAAGCAAATTTGCAGGAAATCATGCATTCTGGCAGCAGGTCTGAGCTTTCCCTCTTGAGCCCAAATTTGTGACATTTCAGAAAACTTTTCAGTACAATCAAAATGGGGTTTAGTTGCCTCATGGCATTAAAATATTCTTGAGAGTGGGTGGGTTTCACTGTCATGGAGGGAGAGCAACCTTGGAAGGTGCAAACGGATTTAACTCCATTTGAAAAGAGGTTTCTTTTATTCTTACTAAACAGGTAGGTTGATCCTCTTCCTTTCAGGCAACCACATGAAGCAACAACCCCCTATACAATGCAGCTGCAAATCAAGCACACTGTCAGGTTTGCTTCAGTAACATCCTGTGAATCTCTCCTTAGGGACTCTTGGAGACGATGAACCAGACAGTTTTGACATTGATTGCTTCAGCCAGCTGGACATTAAGGACCCCTTTAGCAGCCTGACCTGCAATTTTACTGAGCTGCCTCCTCACAACACTAACTATACCCTGTCTCTGTGGTAAGTGCTGTCAGTCTGTCCTTTGGCAAACTTCTGGGAAGTGAAATGCTGAGCACTAGTGAGTCATGCTGCCACATGCTGGGAAACAGGGACAGCAGAGCTAGATAAAATTCTTATTCAGACTGTTTTGCCAAGTTTGAATACAATATTCAGCAAGGAAGAGGAGTTAACCCAAAACAGAACATAACTCCCTTATAAGAAAAAGAAAAAAGCTGGAAGGGTCTTAATGGGGATTATAACACCTCCAGTAGTTCTATCTTGCCTCTATTGCTCTGGAACACCTGTAATTATGAATGCAGCCCAGCATGAACTGAGAACTTTTTCGTGTAAATTAAATGATATTTGAAAAAACCTCAAAACCAGGCTTTATCAACTGAAAAGTAAAAAATGTTTTTGAAGACACAGATCCTCACTGCAGAAAGTTCTTCAGCAAGAAGGTTAATTTTCCACATCACAGGAAATGTCTTTATTTAGGCTAAGACTAAACTAAGCTATTGTCTTTGGATGCACAGACATGCAAAAAACACACTGGATCAAGTATGCAAAACCCCAACAGTTACCAAACACTTCAGTCATCTCCACTTCTTATCAAGGCCTTGAAACTCTTTCCACCTTTTTTTTCACTGTTGCACCTACCTGGAGAAGCTCAAATTTTGTTTCTTTAGCATACTTCTGCTCTTTCCCTTTCCTGA
Source organism: Oxyruncus cristatus (assembly GCA_013399855.1). Taxonomy (NCBI): domain Eukaryota; kingdom Metazoa; phylum Chordata; class Aves; order Passeriformes; family Cotingidae; genus Oxyruncus; species Oxyruncus cristatus. The sequence goes on along the minus strand of VXAY01001465.1, from coordinate 195,714 downwards.
AAAGGAAAGTTCTGTGGCAGCAAGCAAAAGAAGTGGATTTTTTGCAACTCTTGTTATTCTAATCATTAATTATTTATATTTACACACACGCACGCACAATTTATTAGAATTTGTCTATTTCATGGGATTTATTACAGATTTTGGCTGAAATTTTATGACGGTCCTCAAACATGGCAGCCACACAGATGGGAAAACACAGCTCTGAAACTGCCATAGGACTCCTTCCTGGCCAGGCTGTTGACCCTGTATCTGCTACCACTTAAATCAATAAGAAATTTCTCTTTATCTTCACTGAGTACAAAACCCGTTGTCCCACACTTTAAAACGGCAGCAGTAAGATAATTTTTAAAGATACAAATGTTTAAACACATATATCTCTAATTAAATATTTTTTTCTCTTTGAGAGCTCCATGACTCTTAATGTGATTCATATCACTTGATTATTGTGCTCAAAGACCACAAGGAAAAACACGATCAATCTCTCAAACTCATTATTTGCATGGCATTTTCTGTTATTTCATACAGTCTCACTTCAGTTGCAGTTAAATGGGCAATCAGAATTCGTCCCTTATATCAAGTAGTCAGTTTATAGCAAGACTGAGGAGAAATTAATGTCATATCACTTTGGCCAACAGTACCAAGGAAGACAACAATTACATGTGTGACAATATGAAGAAACAGGAAGATGCATACTTCTTACAGTTCACTGATATACTCTCAAATAGAGATCTTTGCATGTTCTCTGAGACAAAGAGAAGGGTCTGCAGGAGTCTGGTTGTGACTCACATTGGTAAGACACTTAATATCTTGGACATTTTTAAGACATAGGGGTTATTGGAGGGGGGGTGGAATAGCCCAGCACAAAGCCTAAGCATCAATCTGGGTGACATAGAGGCAGTATAAAAGAGTGTCTTAGGAGGGCATATAGCCTGGATTGGGGTGTTGTCAGAGTGTGGTGTTTCACTTGGCTCAAAGCCAAACAAGATTAACCTCCATTCAAAATGTGCAGCTGAACTCTGGCTTATTGTTACACTCTGCCCAGACCCGGGCATAGATCAAATCCCATCCCTGGGTGAAGCAGCTGTTCCTGAGTGTAGATAAACTGTTAAGCAGGGGGACTTTGTTCATCTCTTACTGGGGATTCTGCAGTTTTGGGACTGATAACCCTATGTATATCATGAGCTTGGTAGCACAGGGACCACAAGATTGCAAGATCTAACTTTTCACACCTTGCACTATGGTGCCTCCTGTTGTCTGAACAAGGTGCACTCTGCACTGTGAGCCCATGAATGGCCCTCAGGACCCTCCTGAGCCAAGGAATAGGAAACTGAAGAGGAAGAGGGTGTCTGTAAAAATCTACCCCTCCTGGGAACTGGTCTCATTCCAGGTCTGCAGAGAAGCCCCTGTAGGACAGATTCTTCTCTATTCTTCTCTGGTGCCAGATGGCTTTGTCTTCCATTGGAGTAGGCACTGCAACATCCCTCTCCTGTGAAACATTTTTGCCTCAGTTCAATAGTTTCGTAATGATCTTACATCATCTCTCAGTTTATGAGCCAACCTGGACAATCTGGTGGTTCCTATTCTAGAAACTGTGGGATCTGCATGGAAGGACTAAGTACTTGGGGCTTGTAGATTCAGTGAGCACAATTTATAGCTATATGCATTTTCTTGAGAGCAGGAAGGTGTGGGCTTTCCATTCCTGTGAGAGCTGATGTACTTTACAAGCTGAATTCAGGAAGCTTCAGTGTCACAGCAAAGGTCCCTGAGGGTCTCAAGCACATCCAGCTCAGGCTCAGTTTGGGGACAGTCCTGAGGGCTGTGTATCAGACTTGATGTACTTGCACGGATGGCCTTCAACCCAGTGTCCTGCAGACCAGGTTGGATGTGGGTTCATAGCAAAGGTCTGGAGCCACAGCCCCCTCTGCTCTATCTAACACTGTCAGACTTTGTCCCTTCTTCAGTCTCACTGCCCTCACAGCCAACCCCAGTGGTTTCTGCACCCAGGGACCTTTGTTGCCCAGTGCCTTCCTCCAAAGTGGGTTTTGCAATGGGGCCTCTATCTCAGAGCACTGGTTAGAGGGACTGAATTTCAGGCCTTGAAGCAGTGCTACCACGGGGGTGGGCATGCTCATGAATTGCTTTCAGAGGCTAAATGTCACATTAGTCACAAGCATATTCCCTGCTGGTCAAACTGCTGCTTCAGCAGGCTGAAACCAAGCCCCTCACAGGATCAGGGTGTATGGATGATCAGGGTGTATGGATGAGCGCCCAGTGCAGGACAGCCCTTGCTTGCTCAGGATAGGTGTCTGTGCAGGGGCTGTGAGTTGAAGTGCCTTTTTCCTTTACTTTTCAAAATCTATTTTCTAGTAACATTATTCAACTCCTGATGTATCTTGGTTTGTTGTCATTTGCAGTTAAGCCTGAAGTGCCATTTGCTATAAACATCACTTACCAAAGGGAGGCAAATGAATATCTGATTCGTTACCGCACACCACACTCAGGGAAGAAATACCTAGAGGGCAAATTAATGCACCAAATAGCCTATCGGCATAAAGAAGGTACTTGGAAGGTGAGTGATGATATGTTGCTGTGGTTTGCACCAATTTCCAAAATTAAACATTATCAAAATTACCAGTAGCATGTAAATATTCTCAAATCTGCATTTCTGCAGTTTTCCAGCTGCAAACTTGGAAACGCGCAGTGTTTGGCATTTGTAAATTCCATGAGTCAAAACAATTCAGGCTGGCAGCACCCTTCTCAGTTAGACACTTCTCTGGGCTAACAAAGTTTCATTCATTTAGGTTTTGCAGTGGGAAGAAAAGACATAATGTGGTGAAGCATTCTAAGTGTTTGGATGGTTTGCTCTTTGCTGTGGTACTTTTGCTCTTATTTTCTGTCCTCATCAGCCAGTAAAATGTATGACCTCTTTTCTTATTTAGCAAGTTTCTTCATGTTCCCTTCCAGGATTTGGGTGTGGTCCCGCAGCTCTCCCACCCTCAGACTGTTTGAGGCTGCAACTGCTTGTGAACTGGGTCTGGTTTGGGCTGCCCAGCTGCAGGGACCCTTGTGTCCCCTGTCACAAAGGCAGCCATGCAAATACAAGTCATGATGTTTGAAAGCATGGGCTACACCTGTGTTTTGTGGAGGGAACGCAGTGTTGCCCACAGTTTTTACAGAGGGAGCAAACAGGATTTGTTACCCAGTGTGCAATGAGCCAATAATGACACGAGAGAGAGAGAGAGAGAGAGAGATTGATTATTTGTTTAAGAACTGTGCAAGCCTGGGTGCTCAGTGGTATTCCACAAATCAAGCATCCAACTATTAAAACTTTTAACTATTTTATCTTACTCTTTTACTATATTACTATATCCTGTATTACTATACACTATATTAATATAGATTTTAGCAAACAAAGGAATTAGTGTTTGTTGGTGATGAGTTACATAGTTCTTTTATTAATTAGTATTCTATCTTCTGTTGGTTAATAATTCTCTCAATTTGCATGTTAATTACTCTGTGTGTTTAGTCTTTCCCTTCTTCTGGGTGGGTTTCTTGGTTGGTGGTTTGTGAGTTGGTGGTCATGATCTGGCCCTGCTGCAAATAGCTTTTACCCAGCTGGAGTTAATTTCAGCACAGTTGCTGAGTTGTTTTTTTCCAGTTTCTTCCTTATCTTGGGAGTTCTGCCAGATGTCCTTGTGACTGTCCATTCTGCATTCCTTTTGTCCACTATCAGTGGTACAACCTTCTTCCCAAGCTTTGTTAACCTCCCGCTAAGTTTGAGATAATTCAAACGTGAAGCCCTAAATCATAACAAGGCAATTCTACCAACAAGTTTTTCTAACACCTGGGCATCACTTAGAGCTTGTTAGCTGCTATCTGTTTCATGGATTAAGTCTCCTTTCTTGTTGATTAGGCCTGAAAATACAAAAAGATCAGACATCAAAGGACGACCTTTCTTAAGAAAGTTTTACATATTCCACATTTTGCAATAACAGGAGAACTGTAACTAGAAGGAGAACAAAAAGGGGGGGGGATTCAGGCAGCAAAATACATTGAAATGAAGAGCACCAGAGTTGCGATGTGGGACTTCAGCTTTAGAGTTCCCTGTACCTTCTTTTTCAGAAGTTGTCTTTTTATGCTGCACAAAAGTATTTTTTCACCTTTCTCTTCTGAGCCTTCCTAGGGAAGCATACATTTCCCACTGCATTGTCGACAGTAGGAAAGCACAGTTGATAGTCCCAGCTGTTTTCCAACGAGCTTTTACCTGGCATTTGTCCTCTTCTTAATACTGTCTGGACTACCTTGCTGTTAAACTATGCTGATGCCCTCATAAGCACCTGTGTAATAACAAAAGGCATGGAACAAACAGCACAATATTTCAGGGATGCACCTGATCTCACACATTTTGCTGAAACTCAAAGATAATCCTCCATTGTCTGCTGCAGAAATAACCATTTTTTTTTGTGTGTGTTTAGACAATAGAGTCGCCACACCATCACATAAGATTGCTGGGACAAAACCTCGAAAATAATGCATCGTATGAGGTGAAAGTACGTTCACAGCCCAACGGAGAATTTTTTAAGGGCACATGGAGTGAGTGGAGCACTTCCAAGAACTTCAGGACAGCAAGAGAGCAGCACTCCACAGAGAGCTGTAAGGGCAGAAAATGCTTTGGTCTACCTGGAGGAAAAGCAGAGCTGGGGGTCCTGGGCTCCCTGGACAGCCTCAGCTGCAGCAGGGATGAGAGCACGGGGAGGGAAGATCCCACAGACACAGCAGGGTCAGCCCTTCACAGACATCAGGCACCCCGAGGAAGGGACTCAGAAAACAGCTGTATTGCTCCGGACTGGGGCTGACTCTCCATGTGAATTTAAATCTCACTCACGGGCAATAGATTCAGAGGAGTTGCTGCTACAAGTGCATGAGGGGGTGGGTGCAGAGGGAGCTGAAGGCTGACTCTCTGTTTCCTGCCAGTTGGCTTGCAGGAGAAGGAAGGGCTTGCACTGAGTGTTTTGGGTAAGGCACAAAGAGCTGTGGAACATGACCGGTTTAGGGCCCTGGATTTGTGTGCAAACGTGGCACTTTAATCACAACTGCAACACAAGCTAAAATCTCATCACTGCACTTGTAAACGTGAATAATCCTGGTAGTCCTTCGGGCCCCTTCAGTAACAAGAGGCAGCTCAGCATTACATGTGTTGGAAGTCATTTCAGTGCTGCTGTCAGGACACAGCAAGTGGTGGTTTCAATGCACTGGATATGATAGCAGACTTCAAACTGCTTTAATCCAGTCTGGGAATCCAGTTTGGAGCTCAGCCAAATGCTGATGCTCTGGCAGCCTACGCTTTTCCTCCTCCAGGGAGACAGGAGAAATGGATCATTGCACCAGTCCAATGATAGGCAAATGCAATTCTTGGTGTTAATTCCCAGTTTATTGTCTGAAAAGACATCAGAGTTACAGTGGCTTAACAGTGAGACATTTACATGCATTGGCTGATATTCTTTGTTTTCCTTCAGATAGCAGCGTGGTCATAATTATACCCTCCATCCTGGGATTCATGCTGTGCATTGTTATGATTGCACTGATCATAATTTTTTGGGAAAACAGGTAATCTAACTCTCTTAATATCAAAAAGTGTTGGAAGCCAATCCTGTTCTGACAGTCTTACTGCTTTCCCTGCTGTACCTGTGAACTATCCTCTCTCCATCTCTGGATCTCTCTAACAAGCTGAAGGGAGGCCAAGAGCAGAAATGGGCAATACAAGAGGCAGTGTTGGCAGGCAGAAGATGAACTGCCACTGTGAGCAGAGTTCAGTCTTGAGCCCAAAACACTGGGGCTTTTGCAAGCCAAAGTCACCACAAAACAAGTATAGAGTCAGTGTCCCACTGGAGGCAGATTTGACTCAAAAGCAAGATCCAGAGCAAGAAAGCGACCCACAGGTTTTAGTAAAGTCCCAAGAGGTGTGAAAACAGCATACTAGGGAGATTGTCTTTTTCCCTCTCACAGGCTGAGTCAGTGGGGTGTTTGCTCTGCAGCCCTTTCAGAAGCAGCAGGGCAGAGCCCTCTGCAAAAACGGCTTGATGGTGCCAGACACCAGCTCGGCGAGATCCACATCCAGCCAGCAATGTGGTGACACCAGGCTCCACATCCTCCATCAAAGCAGTTACAGCAGAAGTGGGACTGAAGATACATTAATTACCCAGGAAGTCCTTTGTCTGCATTGGGGTTTTTTTATATATTTGCTGTACAGCAATAGACAGATAACTCTAAATACAATTTTAACCACATGGCTGTATATACTCATGGCATTTAGAGTTGACAAATTTAAGAAAATGAACAGATATGAAGATAATCTGGTGACACTAGAATCTGAAGTGAAACAATTCAAGTTTAAATATGGAAGATGAACTCCTTGCAAGGCAGAAAGCCCAGGACTATTTGATGGCTTTCAGAGCAGCCTGTCCATGACATCCAGCTCAAGAGGGTGGCTGTGTGTGAGCTGCTTTTTCAGGACATCACTTGGGCTGTGCTAACTCCTGATTTAAACATGGGGTTTGGCCTCAGCCAAACCATGCCAAGAACAATTTTAATAATTAAACATTTTAGACATTGAAATTATCTTCCCTAGGCCTGTTTTATTTGCAAGTACAGATGTAGCTTGAGATTCCTATTTCTTGCATTTTACTGTTGCTGGCAACCTGCAGTTCTCTAACTTTGCTAGAAGTTTTGCTTATGTAAAACTGCAGCAAAAACAGTTGAGATTTTTGGATCCCAGATATTTCCATGTTAAAAAAAAGAGGGGTTTATACGTGTGTGTATATACACCCACATGTAGAGACAAATAAATTAACTGAAATACATATTCATGTACACATACAGTTATATTTACATCATTGCAACATTGCATTTCAGTTGGACAATATTCTCTAGATACATCCTAGCTGGGGGTATGCAGCAGAACAACATGAGAACTTTGTTAATCAAGGAGTAAAAATAAGACCTGTGGGACAAGGCTATACTACAGATATCTGAGCCACAAACAGCTGGCCACAAGGAGAAAGACAACATGTTGTTTTTTGACTTATGTAAACATGCAGAGGCAAATATCAACAAATTTGCACTTTAACCACAGCATCTTCTTGCACTGGCAGAAACCGGTTTCACCACGCAGAGCCCTGTTGGCACAGCTAGATGCAAACAAGTTCCTTGCCAGCATAATCTGCTGCTTTTCCAGTACTTAGTGAAGTGTCTTTCTTTAACTATGACAATATGTGCACTCAAGAGAACAACGGTGGCCTTTACAACTCTTCTTCTCCTGTCTGTTTTATTCTTTGACTTTTCTGTTGTTATTCTGGATAATGTAACCCAGCCCTAAAGCTTTGTGAGAATTATTACCAATGATGCAATATGAACGTCTGAAACCTCAACGTATCCCTCTTTTGCTGCTTTTTGTCTGCTGTTGCTGTTTCAGGATCAAACCTGCTTTATGGCCAAACCTTCCTGATCATAAAAAAACACTGGAGAAACTATGCAAGAAACCAAAAAACGTATGTTCTTCCACTGTTTTTTCCATCTGAGTATAGAATCTTGGGGACAAAACTAGTATTCATGAGAGACAATACATGCATTTTCTGCATTAATTAGGACATCTTTCAGAAATCCTGCTACATTTCACTGAAGAGAGCCCACATTTGCACAGGCAGATGTCAGTCAAAGATGTGGAAATAAAAGACAATTCAACTACTACCTGAGCTTCAACTTACACAAAGTAACTACAGGGGTCTTGGGAAGTTGATATATGAAGAAAGGCTGAAAGCATTAAGGTTTTTTATAGAAACTGGATACAAGTGAAGAATCTTTCTCATGAGAATAATTAAACATTATGTAATTTGCCCAGAGACAAAGTAAGTTCTCCTTTGGGAAAATGTCAAAGACTTGGCTTAATAGGGCTCTGGATAACCCAGTCCAGTTCACGCTTCTCATACAAGGCTGGTCTCCAGAGGTCCTTTCCAACCAAGATGCTTTGGTGATTCTGTGAAACTGTGATCATGGGGCTAGATGGGGACTTTGCCAACATCTCTGGTGATGTCCATGTGCCCTTACCTGGTCACCAGAATTGTTCATACACATGCAGTACATGAACTGCTCAGCCAGTTAAAAGCCAGATGGGCAAATGCTACAAACCATAACACGTGGGTTTAACCTGTTGCATTAAAACTACGTGTCTAGTTCATTTTTTCACAAAGACAGTCACCAATGCTGTTCTCTCCAATTGGTACATTATTAACAAGTCCTTAATTTAACAGGAGGTCTAAGACAACTCTCCCACCTCCAGTGCTCCCCCGTGCAGGGATTCCTGATGTGTTTCAGGAAGTCATGTCAGACTTTTACTTCCTCTCTCCTAAGTTAAGAAGGTAAAACTGAAAGAGATTGCCTGGGTGGACACACTCATTCCTGTGAAATGGCAAGCATGCTATAGATGGGTGTGTCAGAAAAGTCTTTGAGACACCAATTCCCACCACATCATGTAGAGAATAAAACACTTTGCAGCATAAACATGCTGCCTTCAGGAGAACACAGGATAGATCCAGATTAATAGGGAAAGGGATTTTCAGCCACATGATAGTTTATTCTCTGCTAACCTACTGTTCAGTGTGCTCAAGGTTACAACCAGAGTTAAAATCAAACAAATTATCAATGTACCTTTTCTCTTAAGCTGTTACCCACTGCTAACTAACCGTGCTGTTCCCTTTGCCACACAGAATTTTGATATAAGCTTTAACCCAGAGAGTTTTGGTTATGTTCATATCCATAAAGTGGATGGTATCCGGGCAAAAGCCGAACTTGAAAATTTTCTGCAGCCATCAATTGCTCCAGAGACAAGCCGTCCAGAAAAATTCAGGAACGGATTGGACCTGAAGATGATACCTGCGATGACAGACAAAAGCAACTTAAACCTGTCTGTGACTTATGGAGGCATCTGGCCGGCTGAGGCCCCACACAGACTCCTGGGCACAAGCCAGTTGGCAGTCACAGAAGGAAACTGCAGCTCCAGCACGTACGAGGTGTGCCGCGGCAACAGGGTGCCCCTGCACAACAGTGGAGGTTCCAACCTTTCCCCTGCTCCTCCCCTGGATCCCTCTGGCCAGCCCAGTCCAGAGCCCCCAGATGATGACGCTGTATCCCAGATGCTGCCTCACAGTGAAATGAGATCACCAAACAACGAGGAAGCCTATGTAACAATGTCCAGCTTCTACAGAATTCAGTAAAACCCGCAAGAGTGATGACATGTCTTTTTTTTCCTCCAACACAAGCAGGATACTGAAGCTTTCTATTTTGTTTTCCTGTATCCTGCGAGTTCCCATCTCCTTCACTCACCCTGCTCACAGTGCAATGCTGTATCTGAAAGGAAGTGGGTTCTTCTATGTTTCAGCTAGAAGTAGCCCAACTTCAGCACTCAGTATGCTGCTTGCAGTCTCACTGCAGCAGAAACTAAATTTAATTCAACCTGACTTTAATCTTCAAATTTGTTTAATCCAGAGCAACAACAGTGCAGTCCCAGCTGAGGACCACATGTCTTGAAAAAGTTAATGAACTCTTCTGTTACTCTCTTGGTTACAGAGTAAAGCTCTTATTAATGCCTAAGCAAGAAATATGGCAACAAATTCAAGTTAAACAGAACCCAATCCCTTTTAAACAGTAGTAAGTCGAGGGTAATTCCTCTGCAGTCACTGTAAATCCGTGAGTTTGCAAAAAGATGGTAAATCAGAGTTGCTATCAAGCATTAGCCACCTAAGGATTCAGGAGCTTGAACACCACAAATGGATTTAGCTGATTCCTCAGGAGAAATGGTACATGGACCCACTTGAGAAAGATGTTTCCTGAGGCTGATTTGGTTTCCTCTTTTTTTGAGACACAAAACAAAGCAATGCCACTGCGTTTTGCTGTTGGTAAAGATCTGCCCTGGAGCCAATTACAGGATCCACAGGTACTTCTAATACTTTTAACATATTCAATATTTCACATGCTAACCATGTAAATCAAAGTACTTTCTCTTTCTAGAAACTGAATCATCACTGTAAAACGCACAGTGCTGTCTTTCTCTGCAACCCTTGTGCAAGCATTAGTCCAGCATGTAAGTACTTTCCAGGGCAGAGGCTGAGCTGACCACATTTGTTTAGTAGCATTATTCCCAATGGCTGTGACTGCATATGAATACTATGAATTTGGATAGGCAATGTTCTCATGCAACATCTGACTTAGGAAGATGAATGGAATGTTATGGATTCTGCCAGTGATCAGAAGACCTATTTTCTTTTTTAAAGTAACTTGTAAATTGCCTGGAGATAATATTTAGTTTGTTTTTGGGGTTTTTTTCTGTTTGTTTGGTTTGGGGTTTGGGGTGATTTTGTGAGGGTTATTTTGCATTGTGACTTTTTCTGCTTTACAGTATCTTTTTTTTTTTTTTTTTTTTTTTTTTTT